>JAJHSJ010000017.1:57742218-57798107 GCA_021015155.1 Magnolia officinalis | reverse complement strand
GCAATTTGTTCCCTCCAGATTGCCATACAACCATGGCATGTGTATGGTTGCAAAGTCCACCACCATTTTTTAAATGGTCCAAACTAACCAATGTGTCCAGCCCATCGACATTGCAATCACCCAAGCAAAAATAGAGATTTCCCCCCTCATTGCCAATTCAAAATCCACAAACTCCATGATTCCTTGCTTTCCCTAAAACTCCATTCCAAATGGGATTTACTCATTTACATCACCACAAATCACACCCACATTCTCTAATTTTCATTTAAGCTACATGAAGGAAGTTGCAGCACTCTCCACAAACTTCCTAGCTCCCTTGAACCATCTCTTGTCCCCAGCTTGTGCCTTGCAAATGTAGAGCTTTCCGTCGGAGACCGTGGCCGTTATCAGCTGATGCCTGCCTCCCTCGGTTCCGTCGGCCGTCCTCGTCAAGACGGAGATGAAGTAGTATGGTTTCCCTCCGATGACCGGTGCTGATGTTTCTAATATGTTAGCACTGCAACGGCGTCCGTGTCGAAACCATCCGCCCTGATTAGTTTCCAAATTAGAAGAGAATTACATTAGTCAGTAGACTAACCATATTGGAAAATGATTGTAGCCACATCCAGAATGGCTAACCCACACACATGGGGCCATGTCACATAAGGGTACAATCCAAGCCGTTCATCAGGACATTACTCACCCTGATGGATAGCTTGGATCTTGCATCCATGTCCCATGTTAGATCATTTATATATCTATACATTATACAGGAACAGTCAAATGCTATATCAGAATTTGGGCTCTGTTTGGGCTCGGATCTGGGGCTTGGGCCTTACCTGGCCCGACCCAAATCCACCCTCTTGATGGTGTATGTTCTATGATGTATCGTAGATACCTCAGACTGAGTTTTGCCAGAGTAGGATTGCTTCCCGAGCAAATAGCTCACCTGCACATCATCCGCACACAGCTCAGAAATGCCTATGCTCTAATAGGGTCCACTCTAAAATGCGCATGGTGTTCAATACCCAAAAAAGGTACACCCATGTGCATATTTTATAATATTCCCATGATTAAAAGACTCAGTGACTCGGATCGACTGCTTCGGCCCTGCATTGAGTCGAGTTGAATTGACCGACTCACCCGATTCCTGGTTGACTCCGGATGACTTGTTTATCAAACTAGATCAGAGTCCGAGTCAACTCGGACAATTCGACTCGTTCCGGGTCTTAGAACCATGAATATTCCCCATAAATAAGCGAAAACAGGAAAAAATGAATTACTTGAGAGAGAAATTCCTCCGCGATCCGTATTCGGTGATTGTTTTCCTTGGCTGCGGGAGTGATCATGACCGATACGTAGGTGGTGGTGTCGAAGTTGTCTTTTCGTATCGCAACACCTGCCCTGGGAACTCCACCTCTTTGCTCGGGTTCCATTTCGCCGGTATCAGTATCTTGAAACCATCGCCATCGTATGGCGAGAAGTCCGTGTTCGTCTTTGGCTTCCCGAAAACATTAGCTGCGGTCGATCAAGGGTTTTTAATTAATCAAGGATGACAGTTTTTAGCCATGGATAAGGTAGTGACCATCTCGCCTTCTTAAATTTATGGTCTCATCTTATGGTCATCGTTTGAGAACAAAAAAAACTCGACTTGCCTTGAAATCCAGTCGAGTCGATTTGAGTCGACTCGAAGTCTCAAACTGAGTTGCTAGGGACCATCAAAGATCTCACTAATTGGACGGTTGAGATGGTTTATAAATTGAGATTCAGTGTGTAATTCATGCACAAGATCATTCTTCTAATATAAAGGTGATCCAACCAGTAACTTTTATATATCTAATAGATGAAGGAGAAATGTTCCCATACAACATACAAAGGTTTTATGGGAACTCTAACATACAATGCTTTATTTCTTGCTAATGTATCACTTGATCATAAGATCCGAGTCGTTCGGATGGTTGGACGTGTCATTAAGATCATTCCAGCTGCAAACTAGGACGGTCAATTTATCGGGTGAGCTAACCATCTGATTTTCCCTTCAAACCATTTATTTGATTGCCACAAAATGAATGGTTAAGATTGCTCGATCAGTGTGATTATAGAGACGTGCTACATTCACAATGGGACCCACACTTTTGATGGCCTGGATAGCTGTAAATCAGTGCCACATGTGAGGAGATGAGGTTTATCCATTTTCAAAATGGTGCTGAGCTAACACGGAATCTAGAACATGAAAAATTAGCATAGGTTTGAAAAATAAACTGACTCGCTGAGTCAACTCAGCTCAATCAGATTTTCATGGACTCTTGGAAAAAGACCCATTTGAGTCATGGCGCTCCCCAAAAGAAAAAAAACCATTTTAGCACGTGAAGACTCAGTTGATGGGTCACCCGAGTCAACTCAGCTCAACCAGAATTCATCAACACTCAAAGAAAAACCCATTTGAGCTTGACTCAGTCTAGAGTCAACTGAGTCAACTCAGTCCATATCATATTTCATCAACACCAGAAAAACCCCATTTGAGAACTACTCAGTTCAGACTCGTTCAATACTGAGTTGACTCAGCTCGACCAGAAAAAATGGAAAATATTTTAACCCAGCTTCGCCGTAGGCAGCATCGGCAGGTGAGACCTTGGTGCCGATGGCTGCAGCCCCACCATCAAGACCGTAAGGGCCAACCGACGCGATACAGCACAACCGTTGCTTTCCTCATCTGGCTCACCTGCTTCTGGGCCTTGCATACTACCTGGAAGGGCTTGATGTTTGACACGTGGCGTTGGATGGGGCTCTAGAGGGTGTGGACGGTGCATGATGGTGGAGGAAACATGCAGTCGATGCCATCTCCTTCTTTCTTCTTTTTTTTTTTTCCCTTTGTTGAATGTGGTATGTTTGTGGACGCTTGTATTGTGTGTTTTTTCTTATGAGTGAAGGAAAATGGTGGTCTGGATTTTTATTGGATGATGGGAAGATAAGATTTTTATTTATTAGATAAGGTTTCAGGAATTGTGATTGGTGCCACGTGGCACCACATCCACCAATGGACTTGCTTCTATAGCACATGGCAATCCACCTATTGTGTATGCGGCTATTGTTTTTGTTTATGGTTGTATATATCTACGAATGCTAACATTCGTACATCTGGAGCAAGTGCATGAAATCCGATCCATTCATCAAGTAGGTCCTCGATGGATGTGGTCTGGTGCAAAAATCAGGCTAGTGAGGGCAATTATCACCCCTAGATTTGAGAGAAAAATGGACGGTGATAATAAAGTTGACCAACAACTTATATTGAACGGTTTGATTTTATGACCAGATCATATCAATGGTGGGGCTTTCCTGAAGATGTGTTTGGATCTAAGACCAGCATTCCTCCGTACAAGCAGACAGACTACGTCTGACCGTAGACATGCATTGGTCCACCTACCGAAGCCTGTGGATTATCTATATCAAAGTGGGCCCATTTCGTAGAAGACTTTCGCTATAGGTGTTTTGCAGCACACCATATCTGTTGTACCATTATTGAAGAATTGATACGATAGCCACACTTTGCTTATGTACTCTACTCTCATGCGTGCAAATGTGGCATACGTGTGTTAGATCTAAGCCGTTCATTAGACATATCCAAACACATAAATGCTCTTCGTTAAAAATCAAAATGGGTATATCTTCTCAATAGGTATGGGTTGTTGTTGATCAGACTGGCTTGACATTTGAGGAAATTCACCCACACCCTGCACTATACTTGATGAGCGGCTTGGATCTTGCACAGATGCCACATTGGCATGTGTGGGCCGAAATAATGAACTTATCATTTCCCATCTTTAGTAGGAAGTATATGATCATGGCATGCAACTTGCATGCACGAGTTTTCAATTTTGACAATTAGGGCCCATGATTCTGTAGTTGGTACAGTTGGTTTGTCGGGTTTCAATGGGGACGGAGAATGTAGGGTGAGGATTAAGTGCGGCCCTCCTCACCCAACAGGGTGCGACCCTAATGTTTGTTGACCATCCAACCTCCTGATAAGGTCACACAGACTTGATTGAAAGAAAGAAAGAAAAAAACAAAAACAAAAACAAAAACAAAAAATAAATATCAGCTTGATCTAAAACTTTTGTGGCCCACGAACGGTTTTTAATGGTCATTAATCACTGTTTAGTCCACCTGAAATTTTTATCTCATTTTTCTTTTCTCAATACCATACCCTAAAGTAAACGGAAAAATAGATGGATGGTGTGGATGCCCAATGCATACATAGAGGTACGCAGGCCTGCATATAGAGTGACTTAAACATGCTTAAGCATATTAAGTGAACTCCATAGGCCCACCATGATTTATGTCCTTTATCCAAGCCATCCATCCATTTTAATATCTAATTTTAGCACATTAGCCTAAATTTTAAACATATCTAAAACTCAAGTGGACCGCACCACAGAAACAATGTGATTTGAACGGCCAAATTCTTCATGTCATCCGGAAGATCAACAACATAAGCGTTGTCGTTGATCTTTCGGAGGATCAATACTGGTCCAATTTCTTGTTCTTTAACTTATTGTAAGTTCCGATCGAAAATCTCTCATTGTGTAGATGGACTATAACATGGTCGTTCAACTCAAACATATTTTGTCGCTAATGCTTGTCGGCTTGATCCTTGTACTTATCGTTTGAGGCATGCAACTTGACTTGCATATGCACAACCCATGATTCAGTCCGCCATATGTTCTGCTGCAATGCTTATGTCCGAGAGCTTGGGTAAAGGGACAAGTCAAGTGTGTGGCGAGACACTCGACCATAAACAATTTAAAATGAGGAAATCCCTGTCAAGCAGTTCACTATGTTGTTGAATGTGAACTTCGCTTGAGACAAGGCTAAATCCTACTGCTTTGGTTTGTTACCTCAAAAACATTGAAGGAAGTTTTCCAACGTACAATTTACAACTTTAGTCTGTCTATCGGTCTGTGGGCGGTAAACAGTTCTGAACTAAAGTTGTATACTGAACCGATTCCACAAAGTCCGCCAGAGGTGTCTAAAGAACTTCATATCACGATCAGAAATAATGGTCTTGGGAACCCCGTGTAGCCGCACGACCTCTCTGAAGAATAAATTTGCTACATGTGTTGCATCGATGGTTTTCTTACATGAGATAAAGTGCGTCATCTTTGAAAAATCATCTATCACCATGAACACTGAATCTATGCCAGGCTATATTATTGGGAGACAAAGAAGGAAGTTTATAGATAAATCCTCCCAAGGGTTAGCAGGCACAAGTAACAGGGTGTAGAGATCCGTATTTGGAGACTGCCCATTGGAGATTTGATAAATATGACATTTTTGCATTGCTTTACTCATGTCTTGTACCTATTGCAACTAGTAATATCGCTCCTCAATAAGTGCCCATATCTTGTCTTGCCCAAGGTGTCTACTAAGGCCACCTCCATGTAACTCTTAAATAATTTGTTCCCTCAGAGAATTTTAGGGGATGCGCAGTCGATTCCCTTTGAAGAGGAAACCGTCTTGGATATGTAGGTCACTAGAATGACCCTCTTGGCACTTCATCCATGCATCATTGAAGTCATCGTCCTCAACATATAGCTCTTTGAGACAATCGAAGTCGACTATCTCATTGCTCATTGTAAGAAGTAGTAATGCGCAGCGGCTAAGTGCATAAGCCACCTTGCTCTACTGTCATGACTTGTGCTTCAGAACGAATGTAAATTCCAGCAAAAAAGCAATCCATCTAACATGCACACGATTTGTGTCAGCCTGACTATTAATAAACTTTAAGGCGTAATGGTCAGCGTAGAGAACAAACTCTCTATGAGTCAAATAATGCATCCAATGTCGCAATGCTAGAACAATTGCGTACAACTCAAGTTCATATGTCGACTACTTCTTTCGGACTTTTGTGAGCTTCTCGTTGTAGAAGGCTACCAGCCTACTTTCCTATGATAAGACTCCTCCAATTTCGACATGTGAGGTGTCACACTCAACCTCAAACAACTTGTCAAAATTAGAAAGAATCAAGACTGGTGTTGTGGACAATCGATGCTTGATTTCAACAAAGCTCTTGTAAGCCTCATCGGTCCATTGAAACGGGCTATTTTTCATGAAATCTGTAATGGGTGTGAATATGGTACTAAAATTTCGCATGGATGATGATAGAATGTCACCAACCCGTGAAAACTCCTCATTTCATGAATGTTCATCAAGATCGGTCATTCCCTAATGGCTCACACCTTTTCATCGTCCATATGAATGTCCATTAATGTCACAACAAATCCTAAGAACAACAGGTTGTTCGTTAAAAAACTATACTTCTTCAAGTTAAAATACAACTTGTTAACCGACAGGACCTGTAGCACCTACCTGAGATTTCCATGTTCTCTATATTACCCTGGATATATATCAGGATGTTATCAAAATATACTACTGCATATCGGCCAATAAACGGCTTTAAAACTTGATTCATCAGACGCATAAAAGTTCTTGACACATTCGATAGACCGAAGGGCATGACTAGCTACTCATACAACCATTCCTTTGTCTTGAATGTCATTTTCTACTCATCACTGGGCCAAGTACGAATTTGATGGTACCCATTTCTTAGATCGAGTTTAAAGAACACTTTGACACCTTTTGGTATATTAAGCATATCGTCCAACCGCAACATTAGGAACCAATATTTAATGGCAATCTTGTTAATTGCTCGGCTATCGGCACACATGTGTGATCTCCCATCTTTCTTTGACGCTAATAAAGCTGGCACGACACATGGACTCATACTCTCTCCTAAAAGACCCTTACGGATCAATTCCTCCACCTACCTCTAAAATATCTCACACTCTTTTGGACTCATCCGATAGTGATGGTGGTTAAGCAAGCTAGCCATAGGGACGAGGTTTATGTGATGTTAAATATCCCACATGGGGGGCAATCCATTGGGTAACTCTCTAGGCCAGATTTCTTTGAATTCATTCAGTAACGACATTAAACTTGAAGGAATGTCTAAAGGCTCCGATTTCTCATCCTTTACCACCACAGCGTACACTTCGCCAGTTTCCTCAGATTCCTCCACGAAATCCCGAATAGTCAAGAGAGAGCTCCCCTCCACTTTAAAAGCTTTGAGGTAGTTCTCTGGTATCATAGGGGCAATGATCATCTTTTGACCATCCTTGACGAAAACGTAAATCTTGTCTCGCCCTCAGTGGGTCACATCATGCTCCAGTTGCCATGGTTGACCGAGTAACATATCACATGTTTTCATGTCGACTACGTCACAAAGTACTTGATCCTTATAATTCCTACCAATTGAAAACAAGATAGTGCATTGTTCGGTTACCTTGGTCTCGTTCATTTTTTTTTAAAATCCAGCTAATTGAGTAAGGGAAATGATAGTTTGTCGTAGGTAGTCGCAACTTGATCACCATCACATTCGAGGTGTTCTCACTACTATTACTATCTATGATTACATCACAGACATTTCTGTTGATGGTATACCGCATACGGAATATATTGTGCCACTGTGAGTGTACCTCTTTCCTTGGAGTGTACAATAATCGCCTCACAACAAAGGATTCGTCATGATCCGTAGCCAACCATTTTTCATAACAAGATATTTCCTCAGTAGCTTATTCATCTTCATCAAATCTAGGGCCTTCTTCTGCTACATTACCTTCAGTGCCTCTTTCTTTAATGGCCAAGTGAGCCGTGGGGCGTTGAAGGGCATGTGTTTGATAAGTGGCCTGGTTGGTCACAATGGTAACAATTCTTCAGCCTTAGCCGACCATAAGGATTTGGAATCCTACTCGGATCCACTATTGTAGGTAACGCACACTAAGGCCTAGATGAATCGCTCCATGTGTCACGGTTTGTAGTTGTAGGAGGTCAAGAATGCCTTCTTACAGGTTCCTTTCCTTTCGTCAGCGCTGAATCATGTGTAAGACCTATCTTGGGGGCTGAGTTAAAGGATAAGGTCGAGTAGAGACTTGCAATCTACATTTCGCTCTACCTGGCAACCGAAGCGCTTCATCTCCGACCCTAACCAAGTGCATCTAAACTCAATACTAATTTGTCAGCTGTAAACCGCTTATGAACCGTGATACGTTCTACGATTCGATCTCCAACATTCATTCCACCGTTACTAACCGCTGGAATTCTTTGGTGTAATTTGTGATGGTTTCAACTCCTCTGTCGAAAATTTTGATATTGTTAGAACAATACCTGCTAAAAGGAATCGTGATCAAAGAAGACATCTCATCTATGGCAATGATCGGATGAGCGCCTTATTCTAATTTAATCATGAATGATGATTCATGACATGATTAGAAATAATTCTTAAGAAGAATGCACACTAAAACTCTAAAATGAAAGAGATACAGCCTAAAATTAAGTTTTTCCTGATTTTAAATTGGAAGGAGTTGTTTTCTCACAAAGTGGAGCAACGTGACTTTCGTGACAATTAGTAGGCCTCGAATGGTCTGTTTTGGTCAAAATTTATAAGTTGTGTGTACCATAATAATACCCAGGTCAAAAGTTATGCCTGATTTATGCTTCGCACTTTCGAATAACAATTTTTCGTATCCAAAATGAATTTATTCAATCCTGATGCGCTTGGAGCTCGGTTAAGTCATGCTATGTAGGATTGCCTATATCTGACCGACTACCCTTCCTTTCGTTCAGCTTCTTTCATCCAACTGTGCCAAGAATAGGTTTGCAACCAGCTCTACATCACAACACCAATGTCCTTTAATGGCAGCCGGAGAAAGAGCTCTAACTACCAAAGTCTGACGCGGTTGGTGATTCTCCAATTCCTTGTAAGCATATGAGTAAGAAATTAGCTAAGATTGTTGATAAAAACGTTTCTCAAAATGACTTCTTTTAATACGAGTTAATAATTCATTAGAGCGGGGAAAGAGATTGGGAAAAATGTTGCTCATAGAATTCTTAGGGAATCAACGGTTAGGATCCTCATACAAGTGGGCCATATGCGCCGGATAGAAACACCGGCAACTCAAAAGCCAAAAAGGAACGGACAACATTCTAGGTTTTCTCGCAAACCACTATGCTTTTCTTCTTCTTTTTTTTCACTATTCTTTCTTAAATGGCGGTGACTCATCCGTTGTACATATCTCATACCCGTACAAATCCGCACCGTCCAAACTATCATACCATCATGGATGGAACCCAATCTGAGTATCAAAGTGTAAGATGATCCTGACCATCGGCTCGATGGACATTGAAAGGATGGCCAAACAGAAGGTGGTCAGCGGACATCTTTCCAAACCCAGCTCGAATAGTAAATCTAGGCCTTAGACTCGTAGACTCGACTCGACGTGGAGCTTTAGAAATACGCTTAAAACCCTAAATGGACTGGGCCGGTTGGTTTTCTGAGCTGTTGATACAGCCCAGCCCAGCCCAATCGATGTGTTTAAACTTATATTAGGTGTGGGCCTGCCATGTGTCGGCCAGATCTTAAAGCCCAATAGCTCACTGCAACCATACCACTGGGGTTATACCATTTCAATTATCAAATCCTACTTTCTCGCACGTGTTGTGTGTGAGATATCCTGGCCGTTCATCAGGTTGTCCCTCGTGTATTCACTATGTCTTGAAGATCGTGCGAGTGCACTCATCAGGTGGGCCACATGCCTACTAAAAATGGAAGTTTAAGCATTGACCAACGGTCCACGTTTGAAGAAAGTGTGTGGTCCACCTAATAACGAGGCCGGCCTGATTCTTTTTATACACAGAGTCACGTACATACCTTGTTTGCTGAGAGAGAGAGAGAGAGAGAGAGAGAGAGAGAGAGAGAGAGAGAGAGCATGGAAGCAAGGAAATGGGAAGGCTTAGAAATGGACTGTTTGGTCCACGTATTTCAACGGCTTGGGCTCCATGACCTGATCTTGGCCGTGCCTTTGGTATGCCACTCTTGGTATAAAGCCTCTCTCTCTCCTCTATGTTGGAAAGATCTCAACTTCAGTGGCTTGGATTTTGACACGTTCGGCCCTTTTGCTGAGAGATTTATGCGGGAGTACCGTTTAAGGTGTTTCTCATTCTCAGCCTTTTTGCAAATCGTAATCCATCGCAGCCGTCGATCAGCTATCCAGCTTATATTTCCTAATACAGGCATTTCATCAGAGGACTTGGCTTATGTGTACGTCCAACGAGTAAGTCCTCATGACACCCTTTTGCCTTTTTTTTTTTTTTTTTTTTTAAATGGAATATCCAAGCCGTGAGAGAGGTGGGCCATACCATGAAAATCACCTGGATGGAAAACTGAAACAATCCACTCATCAGGTGGGCCACGGCACAGGGCACATTATAAAGAGGAGGATGATCACATGCATTGTTTAGTAAATACTGTATGTTCGAGCTGTGTCGGGTCCACCATGATGTGTGAGTGCCATCCAAACCATCCATTATATGCCTGCTCCCATGTTAGGCCCATATGCAAAAATTCAGCCTGATCCATTGACTCAGATGACCATATCAAAGGGAAAAATGAGGGACATATAGGGGAGAGGCTGGGACGACCCCATAGCAACGTCCGGATGGAGTGTGGGGTCCATTGTATTGTGTACATGTCATCCGTCCCATTTATTAGGCGATCCCCACAAGGATGATGGGGGCAGATCAGAATTCACGCAATTCCATGCGACATGTCCCACCCGAGTTTTGGGTCAGGGTGATTTTTTGTCTAGACGGTGTTCATGAGGGGTAGACCTGATTTACGGTTTGGATTCCACGTAAACATCATGGGTGAGCCCCACACATAATGCATGTGATCCTTCCTTCCCCTATAAAGAGATTAGATGGATGTTGTGGTAATCTATCATTGTAGTTAGGGTTGAAAGTTGGGCGGGTTCAACCCGACCGACCCGACATTGAGTTGGGCTCAGGCAGGATATTTCGGGTCCGATCTTAAGCTTGGACTATACAAACACCAACCCGATAAAACTTGGGTTGGGGTCAAGTTGGAGTCTCAGGTTGCCCCAATCAATATATATGTTACTTATAAATTATAATTGAGTGTGGATCATTTGTGTCGAAGGCACACTAGTGATGTCGAGTCTCATTTGTTCACGTCATTTCCAAGGACTCAAGCTAACAAGATATGCCAGATTTCTCTCTCCCAAATAGACTTCATGCTATGCTACATGACTTTTAAAGGAGTAGTTGTCTTATATTTTAGCTTGTTTTTTAAAGAAAAAAAAAATGAAATTTTTTATAATGAATAATCACATATATAATTAATAAAATTATAGATACAAAAAATAAGTCTTATATTGAAATATAATAAACTAATGTAATAACGAAAATATTAGCATGTATATACTTGACCAACCCGATCAACCTGGCCGAGCCCGCTTGGGTTTGGCTTGGGTTGAGAATTTCCAACCCGAGATTGGGTTGGGTTGGGTTAGGGTTGAGGTATAGGAACCTTGGGTTGGGTTAGGGTTGATCACCAACCCGACCGACTTTCAGCCCTAATTGTAATAATCGCCACTTTAGTCTCTCTTTACAGATTGTGACATATTTTTGGTCTTGAATAGCTGCTAACGCTATCTTAAAATGCATAAAACTCACAGTGTAAACTATTGGGAATAGTGGAAGCATGTAGAGATAATCAAGCAAAGAACTCCAATTGCACAACCAAGTTCAAACACAAATAAATCGAATTTAAAGTGGAAAAGTCGTTGCGGGAAAAAAACCACGACACAAAGTGACAATGATACACTATTAAAGCAGATAATTATAAGAGAGATTATCGATTCGAACAAGCCTTGAATCTTTCTCACGAGCCAAGTTATACCTTTGAGATCCTTAGGAATAAATTTAGACAACCTAGAACATCTTTCTATGTCTCCAAATCCTGATATATATATATATATATATATATATATATATATATATATAGAGAGAGAGAGAGAGAGAGAGAGAGAGAGAGAGAGAGAGAGAGAGAGAGAGAGAGAGAGAGACGCTCACATGTGCACTTACGCACATGCGCACCTTTTCACACGTGTCATGCGAGTCTAATTCGAATGGTCCATGTAATGCAAAATCCCATGAAATCCCAGGGGACAAATTTTCACCCTGATATAAGATTCTGGTGGGCCATAGCAAAGAGAAATTCAAATTAAGGGAGGGAACTTTTTTCATTTTTCGTGGCCCACCAAAGTTTTGGATTAAAGTAAAAATTGGGCCTAGGGGGTTTCATGAGGTGTTGCTTCACGTGGACTGTTCAGATTTTGGAGTCCCGTCACATATGATGAGTTCTCAAAAAAAGTTCGCACGAGTTCCGTGCGAACTGGTGTGCAGCTGAGCATTTGGCTATATATATATATATATATATATATATATATATATATATATATATATATATATATATATATATATATAGAGAGAGAGAGAGAGAGAGAGAGAGAGAGAGCTAGGCATCGATTCGAGTCGGACCAAGTTAGGGTCGATTCGACTCGATCCGGTTTTAAAATAGGTCTGACTCGAACTTGATCTAACTCGATACTGAGTCCGGCATGCTTGACTCGATCCAAGTCCAGTCTAGCCTGGATTGATATGGATTGAGTCCAATCTGGTCAGAAGTACCGAGTTGGATCGAGTTGGCACCGAGTCGGATTAAGAGATGAGGGAGGGAGGGACTGAGAGAGTGGAGAGGAGAGAAAGGAGGAGGAGGAGGAGGAGGAGGAGGAGGAGGGTGAGGGAGGGAGAAAGATTTTGGGATTGGATTGGGGTAGGGTGTGGCAGGTAGGCTACAGAGAGTCGGGTTTTAAATCGAGTCGGGTCTAGCCGGATCCAGTTTCGGGTCTAGTCAGGTTGAGTTACTATAGGTAACTCGAACTTGACTCGATTTGGGTTCAGATTGGGCGAAGCTTACTCAGTTCGGACTGACTCACTCATTTGGTTCGGGTCAAGTCAGATCCGAACAAGTTGGACGAGTTGAGTTAGCTGAATTGAGTCGTATGGTGCCCACCTGTGTGTGTGTGTGTGTGTGTGTGTGTGTGTGTGTAAATATAAGACAAATCCTTCACTTACACAATTCTGCAGGTGTGCTCGATGACACCTTCGAAGGCAGTTTGATGACAACGACAGACTATCGATGGCATCTAACTCCTTCGATGACATCGAGAAATAACCAAAACATTCCAACAAGAAAACATGAATTTTTCAGATTTTTCCGATGGCATCGAACTCTGCTCGATAGCGTTGAAAAGTCGATGGCATCGATACACTCTATTGCTCTCCGATTTAAGACATCAACAACATAAACTTATGCTTCTAACCGTTTATCACAGGTGCCCAACATTAAAGGTCCTTGTTCTGCCACCGTTGAAAGAAGAAGAAGAGAAACTCATCCCAAAACTCATGCATAAATGGAAGGATCTTCAATGGCTATCTACGCCCTTCGTGTCTACATCTTTTAATGAGATTGTTACAGCAATCGGCCAACATTGCATGAGCTTTGCTGGGCTCCACATCAAGGGTTGGATTCTTAACAAAGAAGCATCTGCCATCGTCACATGGCTTCCAAAGATTAAGTACTTGAATCTCAGCGGTTCATTTCTGTCCAATAGAAATCTGTTGATGATATTGGATTGTTGCAAAGAGCTCGAGGAACTACACGTGAGATCTTGTGCTGGATTTACGATCAACGGTGAGATATTGAGAAGATCTGCTGGTCTAAAGACATTTGATTACACAGGTTCCTCAGTGGAATTTCTAGATTGATGCTTCCTATATTTTTGTTAATATACACTACTGCACAAGGAAAATGTACGGTCAGATTGTGTTATGCTTTCATTTGGAATTTCTATGATCGTGTGACCAAAAATCCCAACCGTTGGATCCTTAGCTTAGTGGTAAAAGCCAGTTATAAATAGATGATGAAGAGGCCAAAGTACCAACGTTAGCTTTGCAGTATTAAAAAGCATGGTGACGCCTCAAACCGGCATGGCTTCGGTGGATCCTTGAATGTGCGGCCATCATGATGTATGTGCCTTACATCCACGCTGTCCATCGGTTTTGACAGCTCATTTTAGGTCATGAACCCAAACATGAAGGAGATCTAAATATTAGGGGAACCACACCACAGGAAAAAATGATGATTGAATACCCACCGTTAAAACTTCTTGGGGCCACCGGATTGTTTATTTTCCATCTAACCTATTGATAAGGTCACAAAGATATGGATGAAGGGATCACACAAATATCAGCTTGATTAAAAACTTTTGTAGGCCACGGGAGGTTTTTAATGGTCAACCACCACGGTTCCTATGGTGTGGTCCACCTGAGATTTGGATCTTGTTCATTTTCGGATTCGTCCCCTAAGATGAGCTGTAAAAATGGGTAGACGGCGTGGATGCAAGGTACACACATCAGGGTGAGTCCCATGGTCAGGGATCCACCTAAGCGTCCTCCTCTTCAAACGTACACATGGCATAGCTGTTTGAAAACTTGGATCATCGAAAATCTCTAACGCAATTACAAATGGAGTCGTACTTAGAAAGCAATATTAACCGTCTAATATTTTCTTTTAAATTTCGACCACTTATTATTTTACTTTTAACCATCCATTTGTAGCCATAAATGGATGGCTAGGATTGATCGATCCAAGCGATTTTAGATGTATAACATCCATAATGGGATCCATGATGGGGAAATCTGAATGGCTGTATGTCAGTGCCACATCTGAGAGGCTGAGCCACCAGCGTTTGTTTAGCTGTGCAAAAGTAACATAGTACTATTCTAACCCCTCTAAGTAAGAATCGTGATTTTCTTCTTGTAGCAAGCAGAAAAATCCTGCTTGTTACAATTTAATTGGGCCACATCACCCATTTAATGCGGGTGGACAAAGAAGAGATCACTAGGAATGGTGAAAATCTCTAAAGCAAGATAAAAAGTCTAAATAAAGTCTCTTTATAAAGTCATTAACATGACTTATATAAGCACTAAAGCTTAAATGCACAACTTGACTTTTATAAATACTAAACCTTAACAAGTTTGTAACTTTTTAAAATAAAAGACTTTCTTTAGATAGTTAATTTACAAAAATGGTCAATGACTTCTAAATCGATTTGAACTCTTCCAGATATTAAGTTATTCCAAGATTTTGCTATGATATGAAAATGAAATAGTGTTACTGATGAGCGTATAAAAAATAAAAAAATTAAAAAAAAAAATCACCATTTTCTTCTCAAGAATAGCCATTAAATATAGAAGGAAAGAGAAATTTAAAAAAACAAGAGAAAATTAATATTGTTGATGAAAAGGCTACATAAAGTCTCTTTATAAAGCAATTAACATAACTTATATAAGTTTCATACCCTTAATAATAATTTTACTGAAATATCAAACTTTCTTAAATTATAAATTTATTAAGAAAAACAATAAATAATTTTAAAACTAACTTAAACTCTTTCACATGACTCAAAATAAAGACTTTTAAGCTATTTCGCCATTCTCTATATCTTAAAATACCTTTAAAATAAATATGTAATTTATTAAAAATAATAAATTTTAACTAAAAACTTATAATTAACCTTTAAAATTATTTATAATTGAAAATCCGTTCAAGAGTTTATTGTATTTGGCATCCGCAAAAACATATAGTATGTTAATGATTTTCCAACAATATATTATATGCATGAAATGAATATTCGGTCTCAAAGTTATGGCCATTGAAAGCTATGGTGTGCATTTAAGTAGTTTTCTTCCAATCGATGCCTCTCTAATGTGAATTTATGTGATCTGGCCATCCATTGAGTCATCCTCTAGCGTCCTATATCACAAACCCCACTCATATAAATTTAAAAACCAGAGAACAGTGCATATCTTCGAATGAAGATCCCAAAATGCTGCATCATTTGTACACATCAAATGTCATCAACATGGTAATAATCGTCATCCAACCACCCATCAAATGGACCATGCATCATACAAAATAAGATAATTTTGAGCACCCATACTCAATGGTCTTCATGGGAGAAACCCACCCATACCGAAAGGTCTTGATGTGAGAAGCCATTTTCAGTATCTCATCATCAACGTCGAGACCTCTACAATCAGTCACATCCAGTTCCTCCAGCTCTCTACAACCCTCCAATATCATCATCAAGCTCTCCTTGAACAAATATGAATAGTTGAGACTTAAGTACTTGATCTTCGGAAGCCAGGTCGCGATTGCCAATGCTTCTTGTCTGCTGATGGGGCCCTTTGTCTTAAGGCCCACAAAATTCTTGCAATGAAATCCAATTTGCTTAATGATTTGGTTGAATGATCTTGGATTTACATACATGTTCAAGTGTTCAAGATCCTTCCATTTGGGCATGAATTGAGCAATTTGTTTATCAACTTCAAGCAGCCGTTTGTAAGGCAAAGAGAGGATTTTCAGAGATGGGCATCTGCAATAAACTTAGTTGATTCAGATGCAATCCTTGTTTTGAGTATGTCATGAAGAATGATATTATAAGATTAGATAGATCAGAACATAATAGACGGTTCTGATTGGTGTGTTTTAGTTGTCCATCTCATAGTTTAAACCTTTAATTCCGTTGGTCATATCATAGAGGCATCATACATTGCTTGATGGAACATTTTTAAAAGTATGCTTGGGGATTCTTGTTTGTACCCATGGAGCACATGGTTCAGTCATCCAAACCGTTGATACAATGGGTAGAGCCTGGTATTAAAAATAATCAATATTGTAAAATTCCTAACCCTTGAATAGGTGACTAAGAAATAGATATAGACGGTTAAGAAAGAAAAGCAGAATTTGCAGGATCTAGGATTTTGGGTCCTGGGGATTTTTGGTGCACGAGTTATATATTGACACCATCGTAGCAACGGATGCGGTTTGGCTACTGCCTCTAACACTAGCCAGCCTCCATCATGATGTATCTGTTTTATCCACACTGGCCATCCATTTTTCCACTCACTTTAGGGCATGAGCCTAAAAATGACACAGATCCAATTCTCAAATGAACCACACCACATGAAACAGTGGTAGTTGAATTCTTCCATTAAAAATCAAGCTGATATTCGTAGTTTCCCTTTGTCCAGATCTGTGTAACCTTGACAACAGGTTGGATGGCAAATAACATTACAGTGGGCCCTAGGAAGCTTTTAATGGTGGATGTTCAATCAATACTATTTTCCTATGGTGTGGTCAACTTGTGATTTGGATCTGCCTCGTTTTTGGGATCATACTCTAAAATCAGATAGAAAATTGGATGGCCAGATTGGATAAAACACAGACATATGGTGGGGCCCACAAAGCTTTGATACCAGCTAGTTGGCTGGTGTTGGGTCACTTTTATCACTAAAGCATGGGTCCCACTTTTACAAACTTAGGGCATGTATGGATCTTTAAGTTGCTAAAGATAAGTTACTTATGTCACAAGTAACTTATCTTAGTTTCTACTATTAAGAAGATAAGTACCTCGGGTGAACAACTTATTAACTTCTCCTCTCTTTTGTCTCTTTTATGCCTCTCTTCAAAAAATTATGAAAAGTAGAAAAGCTAAAAAAAATTAACTAAAGTAATTATATACTTTGAAGTAAAAAAAAAAAAAAAAGTTACTTGTAATTAATTATAAATCAAATTTACTTATCCAAAATAAATTATACGTGTTGTTGTAAGTAGAAAAGTAACTTATTTGGTCGTATCCAAATGCCTCCCTTAAAGTTGAAGAAATATGCAGCATTGTATGAGACACACCTCATTCCATGAAATCATTAGTTTCCTAGTGGAATCATCAACATTATTTCTATTACATCTTGATTTGGGCACGTTTGGGTTGGTGGAATTTCACAATGGTACCCACAATTTGGATGAGCCGTATGGCTATACAATAGCTTAAAAACCAGAAAACTGCACTTTACTCAAGACTCATCCATGTTGAGCCAACACAAAGACTCAACCCAACTCGACTAGACCATTAACAACTGCATATTGAGAAGTTCAACGAAGTTGAAGTGTTGGAGTATTTCCACCAATCGTTCATGTAATATAAGCCTGAGTCGAACAACAAATTGGTTCGATTTGAACTATATAGATCAGTTATTTGACTATAAGTTGTGGTCCACCCAGTTGATAATTACTTCTAACTTTTAATGCGTGTGAGGCATCCATTCACAAGAATACTCTTTCCCGAACATTTTCCACATCCAATTATTGAGTGGACCACACTTTTAATAGGTTGGACATTATCTATTGGATGGACCATAACTTGTGGTCCAACGGGTTGCTTACCTTTCGGTCCAATGGGTTGGCTTGAGGCTAATTCATGGTGAATGAGAAGGTGTCAGGTCCAACCAGTTGGACTATAAGTTAGTGTCCACCCAATAGATAACTTACAACCTTTTATCTATGTGTGATCAAAGACAATCCACACAATCCACCTAACTGCTTGCCCCATTATCAGGACCATCTTGTGCAAACATCATCCACATCTACTCATCCAGTGGACAACATTTATATAAATCGTTTTCTGTAATGCGGCACACCTGATGAGTAGATAAGGCTGATTTTTGCACTAAGAGATCCTCATAGTGGGGGTACTATTGGAAGCATTAGGTGTCGTAAGAGCTTAACAAGTTGGAAGTTATCAGTGAGTGGGCCATAACTTTCTCTTCTTCTACTTTTTTTTTTTTTCTAAGCACACACCCCTCACACCGACATCATAGTGGATACTAGAACTCATGACCTTAGGGCCGGTTTGGGAGCATGGATTCCCTAGATTTGAAATCCTCCTATTGTGTTTGGCATCCTGAATTGGGAATACTTTAATCCAAAAGTAGCTATGCGTACGTGGTATATTTATAGGAGTTTGAATTTAATTACTAAATCAACTTTAATATGAATTTAATTACTAAATCAACTTTAATATCTCTAATCAGTGAACGTATGTAATGTTTGACACAATGGTTGTAATAAGTCCACTAAAATATATATTTTGCTCGAAAATGATGAAATTTCAACTATCAGATGGACCACAAGCACGAGATCATGTACAAGTGCCTAACAAGCTATTTTTAACTGTTAATTAACATGGACAATGTTTGGAAGACGTTGATCATCATATTAAAGTAATTATAGTGATGCAATTGATAATCTACTTGTTTTGTGATATCATTAGTGAGCCATGTGCCCAATAGTTTAATAGTCTAGTGAAACACATCTTACACATGCAACTCTTGGAAGCATTTTAAATGTAATCCAAGCTCTCATGGGAAATTTGAAACCCCCTCTTTGAGGGGATTTGAAACCCCCAAGATTTGAAATCCCCAATTACTTTATGGGGCCAAACAAGCGAGGATTTGAAATTCCCTCAAATCCCCTTAAATCCTCCCAAATCCATGGTGCCAAATGCCCTCTTAGTGTTGAAAATCTTTGTGACCTTAGTTTTTAAGGGACCAAATGGATACCACCAAATAAGTTATTTCTTCTACTTACCCGTAGTAGATAAGTAATTTATTGGAGATAGGTAAGTTTGGTTTATGATAAATTATAAGTAGCTTTCTTACTTAAAGTTACTTAATTACTTTAGCTTAATAAGTAGAAATCAAGATAAGCTACTTAAGGTATAAGTAGGTTATCTTAAGTAACTTATGATCCAAATACCCCCTAGAGTAGGCACAAAATCACGCTGAGTTGAGTTGACCCGGCTGAGTTGCGAGTTGAGTCAGTGAGTTTAAAAACTATGAGCCTCACATCAGTGCCACATGTGAGGAGAACGGGTCTCCACTATTTTTAAGTGGTGCAAATCTAGCATACAAGTCAGGCCGATATACAAGATTTCCAGCATCCGCTCTGCTTACATGTGACCCATACACAGGATCCTGACCTTTCATCTGCTGGGCCCAGCCGTGGATTATCCATTCGCCAAAAAAGAAAAACAAAATGCTTAGACTATCCTAGCCATCAATGTGGAGGACTTCTGGCTACTTGAAATGGACGGTCAAAGATCGTTCAGTCAGTGACTACGATTATCTAACTTACTGATTTTCTTGGCATAGCCCATCCTCGTAAGGGCCCACTAGATGAACGGTCCGGATAAGATAAATCAAAGAAAGGTCAAGGTATATTGGGCACTTACTCGTCTGATACATACGCCAACTCGTTGAAAGAGATGAAATGCAAAGAAGGAAATGTGATCTCGACTGCAGATCTACGGCTACGATTGACTGCGAATCGTAGGAGGCCCAAGAAGGAGAATTTGTCTAAACGGTACTCGCGCTGGAATCTGTTCTGGAAAGAGATCCGACGGTGGAGATTTAGCCAACCGAAGTTGAGTACTTTCCAAGGTAGAGGATCGAGAGAAGCTTTGTACCAAGACTTGCATGTAAAAGGCACTCCCAAAACCAAATCCTCCAAACCCAGTCTCTCAAAAATGTGGACCAAACAATCCATTTGCATGCCTTCCCATTTCCTCTCCTCCATTCTCTCTCTCTCTCTCTCTCTCTCTCTCTCTCTCTCTCTCAGCTATATGATTAATTAATGTGGCTGAGTACTGAGTATCCCCATATCCACCGAGGTGGGTGGGATCCCTGATTGTGGGGCCCACCTTGATATATGTGACTTATATCTACGCCGTCCATCCGTTTTGAAAATTCATTTTAGGGTATTATGGAAAAAAGGAGGAACATCAAAATCTCAGGTGGCCCACTATATGGGAAACAGTTCTAATCGACCATTAAAAACTTCTCGTGAACCAAAGAAATTTTGGATAAATATGATATTTGTGTGGTATGTTCATCCATGTCATTTTGACCTTGTTAACAGATTAGATGGCAAGTAAACTTTCCGGCGGACCCTGTGAAGTTTTTAATAGTGGATATTCAATCACCACTGTTTCCTTTGGTATGGTCCACCTAATATTTATATCTGCTTCATTTTTTAGTATCATGCCCTAAAATGATATTTCAAAATGGATGGACCGTGAGGATCTAAGACGCATACATCAAAGTGGGCCCCACAGTTTGGATCTACCGACCTCGGTGGATCCGGGGATGCACCCAAACCGCGCCCCAGGAGACTCGTACCGTCGTACGTATGCACTCAGCTTTAGTCCAAATGGATAGAGGTACAAACCGCTCAATTTGTGGGCCCCACTATAGACGGGCATAAAACATAAGTTAGATCGATTGAATGATCTAGATATCTAATTAAAGGTATTTATGACTGATTTGACCGTTGATCGATTTCTTTTCCACCGTCCATTCATTGGCAGTAATCTGACAGTTACATTGATCCCTGAAGTGATATTTTTTCGATATTAGCTATGTACACTGGGACCCATTATTTGAACAGCATTGATTGGGATCAACACATGCCACGTGGGCAATATCTAAGTGCCTGTGTATTTTAGTGATACTCCTTCACTGTATCAAGTTCGTCACACTCCGCCGGCCGTGGAAGCGGATTGGCTGGTGTACCACACACCGGCTATATAGCTGTGTATTGACGTCAGCAAGTTCTGTGCGTCCCATCATGAGGTATGTGTTATATCCAAACCGTCCATCCATGTTGCGAGATCGTAATAAGGCTTGAGACGAAAAATAAGAGATACGTGACGATCGAGTGTACCACACTGAAGAAAGACGTGGGGGATTGAACGTTTACTATTGAAACCCTTTTGGGGTTCACAGAAGTTTTGGATCAATATAAAAAAAAAATTCCCTCTTCATCCAGGTCTTTTTGACCTTATGAACAGATTGGATTGAAACTAAACATTATAGAAGGCCCTACGAAATTTTTACGGTGGAAATCATTATCTCTGCTACTATATGTGGTGTGGTCCAGTTGATCTTTGGATATGATTCAATTTATGGATATAACTCGAAAATGATCTCCAAAAATGGATGAACGGTGTGGATATAATAAATACATCATTGTGGGCTCATGCAACTTTGATCTACTTTGAACCGTTTGTACAACTCGGAGCACGAGGAGCGTCAGCGCTTGTCTTCGCACGACACGTACCTACACTAGCTATCGACGCGGCTGACAGGTTGAGTAGCGAGACAGAAACGGATTGGCTACTCCCCCTGACACCAGCTCCGTGGCTGGTGTTCGGTGCTCCGTGGGCGCCACCATGATGTATGTGTTTCATCCATTCCGTTCATCCATTTTTAAAGATAATTTTATTTCTTGATCCAAACAAATGCATGGATTTAAATCTCAGGTAGACCACACCACATGAAAACAATAGTGATTGGATATCAACCATTAAAATCCTCCTATGGCCCACTATACTGTTTATTTGACATCAAATCTGTTGATTATGTCATAAAGGCACAGATGAAAAGAAAAAACAAATATCAGCTTGATCCAAAACTTTTATGGCCCCCAAAATGTTTTTAATGGTCGACCCTCATTCAACACTGTGTTCCTGTAATGTGGTCAAATTGAGATTTGGATATACCTCGTTTGTGGACTTTTATTGTAAAATGATCTGTAAAAACAGATGGATGGCATGGATGAAACACATACATCATGGTGTGGCCCACATGGTAGCCATTGGCTGGTGTCAGGGGAGTAGCCAATCCGTTCCCGAGCGAGACTCCTACTGAAGTGACATCACCAAGTTCTGTGGGCCCTACTATGATGTATATATTGTATCCACACCGTCCATTCATTTGGACAAATCAATTGAAGGCATGAGACAAAGAATGAGGCATATCAAAATCTTTAATGGACCTCATCACAGAAAACGGTGGGGAGATTGATGCTCACCGTTGAAGCCTTCTTAAGGCCCACCATGATGTTTATTTGAAATTGAACCTGTTCACAAGTTAACACAGAGATGAAAGAAGGGAAAACGTTCGTGGCCTTTAAAAGTGTTTAATGGATTCCCTGAAATGATCTCTCCAAATGTATAGACGGCGTGGATACAAAACACACGTAATGATGGCGGTGCCCACTTAGTCTCGCTACTCAACCGGAAACGGATTGGCTACTCCCCGTGCCACCCGCCAAAGATGTATGTGTTTCATCCATTCGGTCCATTTACTTTTCTAGATTATTTTAATTTATGAGACCAAAAATAAGGTATATCCCAATCTCAAATGGACCACATTACAGGAAGCAGTGTTGAATGAGCGTCGATCATTAAAAACTTTTTGGGGCATCAAAGTTTTGGATCAAGCTGACATTTGGTTTTTCCCTTCATCTAGGTTGTATGACCTAATAAACAGATTGGATTTCAAATAAACGGTACAGTGTACCTTAGTAGGATTTTAATGGTAGATATCCAATCACTATTGTTTTCCTGTGGTGTGGTCCACATGAGAGTTATATCCTTCTAATTTTTGAGATCAATCAATAAATTGATCCGTAAAAATGGATGAATGACATGGATGAAACACATACATCATGGTGGGGTCAAGAAAGCACCAACCATCAACCACAGGGCTGGTGGCGGGGGAGTAGCCAATCCGATTCCCTACTCAGTCTGTCAGTAGCTAATCCGCGTCCCAGGTATATAGCTGGTGTGTGGTACGCCAGCCAATCCGCATCCGCCGCCCGTCGCCATTTCTCGGACGCGGATTTCCTGCGAAAGCCTTTCGCAGGAAGTTCCTGCGCAAGGATACTGGGTGGGGGCTACCACCATGTTTCTGGGAAATATACTCCGTTCATCTGTTTGGCGAACTAATTTTAGTATAAGTGACCAAAAATGAGTTGGATCCAAAAATAAAGTGGACCACACCAGAGGGAAAATTGGGAAAAGGAATACCTACCGTTGAAACCTTCTTGGGCTCCACCTTGATGTTTATATGCCATCCAAACCGTTTATAAGATCATTACCACAGGGATGAAGTGAAAATACAAAATAAAATAGCCTTAAACAAAGCTTTTATGGTCATTAGAAGTTTCAACGGTTCTCACTGAATTTCCACTGTTTCCTCTCGTGTGGCCCACTTGAGTCTTGTATCCACCTCAATTTTTTTTTTCTTTTGTACTAAAATTAGTTCAAAAAACGGATAAACGGAGTATATTTCCCAGAAACATGGTGGTGGGTCCCACCCAGCATCCTTGCGCAGGAACTTCATGCGAAAGGCTTTCGCAGGAAATCCGTGTCCCCATTTCTCTCGTCGCATTCGATGCTCTACCGTAGAATTTATCGAGAAATCTTGTCTTAAATAAGATAAACCGTCCAGCCGGTTGGAGTATATGTTACGGTCCACCCACCGAATAACTTCAACTGTTCATGTCCATGAGACATCGAAACGGTTCGATAGATTGGTCCTGCCATGAAGATCACATTGCACAAAAATCCAGTGTATTAAGTTACATGTATTGCTGTTAGAGTGATATATATCCAGAGATGGTACATCATCGATCTCATTATGGAACTACAACAGCCCGGGGTTTTTCACTCCTGCCTATTAGTGAGAACTGAATTTGGTGATGCTACGGAAACACCAAGTTTCTTGAGGCCATAACGTGGTAGGTTTTGATTGAGCCGCACACCATTGTTACTGACATGGCCATGCAAATTATGTTCGAAAGTCGTTGATGCACGGTTTGGGATCCACCGACTTGAGTGGATCCCTAGGGCCCGTTTGGACGGGTGGATGGGAAGAGATTGAATGGTATTAGTGTGGATGGCATGGGTTTCAAGGTAATGATGGTGTTGTAAGTGGATTGTCTTAAGATCCATGGGATTGCTATATCCCTGGACTGCTATATCGAATCTGTTTGGCACGCCCGCCAATCTCGGGATTAAACCTTCCCATACCTTTCAATCCTTCAAACCAAACACGTCCCCGGCAAATTTGAACGGATTAGGGTGGATTGGATAAGATTTAAAGGTAATGATGGTGTTGTCAGTGGATTGTCTTAAGGGCTCGTTTGGCAGGGTGGATTGGAAGGGATTGAATGGTATTATGCTGGATGGCATGGATTTCTAAGTAATGATGGCGTTGTCAATGGATTGTCTTGACATCCATGGGATTTCTATATCCTTGGATTGCTATATTCAGTCTGTTTGGCAGGCCCGGCCAATCCCAGGATTAAACCTTCCCATCCCTTCCAATCCCTCAGGCCAAACACTTCCCAGGCAAATTTGAACGGATTAGGGTAGATTGGATGGGATCTAAAGGTTATGATGGTGTTGTCAGTGGATTGTCTTAAGACCCAATGGGATTGGGATCAGATCACCAACTTTGTTTGGCACGCTTGGCTAATCCCAAGATTTAACTTCCAATCCCTTCCAATACCATCCAATCCCTTCCAATCCGACCGGCCAAACGGGCCCTAAGATCCATGAGATTGTTATATCCTGGATCAGATCACCTAGTCTGTTTGGCACGCCTGGCCAATCCAGTGATTTAACTTCCAATCCCTTCCAATACCATCCAATCCCTTCCAATCCACGCATCCAAACGGGCCCTAATTGTGATGTCCACTATAATGTATGTGCCTTACATCCATACCGTCCATTCATTTTCACATATCATTTTAGGGCATGATCCCAAAAAATAAAGTAGATCCAAATCTTAGGTGCACTATACCACATGAAATAGTCATAATTGAATCCCCACTATTACAAACTTCATGGGGCCACTGGAATATTTATTTACCATCCAACCTGTTTATAAGGTCACAAAGACCTTAGAGTAAGAGAACACACATGCAAATATCAGCTTGACGAAAGTATTGAATGATAGATTACCATTGTTTCATGCATTATGGTCCGCCTGATAGTTGAATCTGCTTCATTTTTTGAATCACACCCTAAAATGAGTTTTCGAAATGAACGGACAATGTGGATGCAAGGCACATGCATCCAAAAGGTCAGGGATCCCGCCCACCTCGAGGATCCACCGCAGCTGCGCCCACACAACTCAATGAATTCATCACATTGGGCTGGAACAATCAAATATCGCCATGCTAGGGCCTCATAGAACTCAGAGTTCACCACACCAAATCCGGTTTACTATCATTGTTGTAATTCAGCTTGTTCAACCAATTAGACTATATATAAGTTACCCAAAGGGAAAACTTACAATCTTTCGTATGTATATGACATTCAACTCATCCTGTAGGTTGGCTCATTGTGAGGCAACTTTTGAAAAACTCAGCAACGATCAATTATTGAGTGGGCCATGCTTGTGTTTTTTTATTTATCAATGGCAGGAACTTGTTTAATATGCATGGTGCTACTCGAGTGTATTTTGCTATTTTTTACTTGGTAATCTTCATGGTGGGGCCAATATGATCTTATTGCAAAGGTTGGACGTCACATGTACTTAATAGCTTAGAAGTTATCATCTAGGTATAATATAACTCGTAATCCAACAGGTTATACTTGACACCTCCTCATAGCAATATATAGGGTCTCTCGAATGAGAGGCTAATTTAAAGATAATGTTCGGAATTTATTTTTACACATGAAATGAGAGATACATTAGGATGTTATGTTCAAAATGATGTGTTTAAAATAATAGATAATATTCAAAACAATAGAAAATTAAATAATAAAATAAATTAAGAAAAGATGACTTATTTGTTTGATTTGAGGCGTGACTGGGTCGCTCAGCTTGAAACCAAATCTGTTCTCTTTAAACCGCGTCCCAAGCGCAACAGGAATATTGAACAGTTGGCTTCCAAGATACAACGACTATTATCCCGTCCCAACGTGCACTCGTTGTACACGAACTTGAACCAACGTACAAATCTTAACCAAAATGAGATGACTCACCAGCTAACTCAATTGGCAAAACAAAACTGAACTAGAGATAGAAGAAACAGAAAGAAATCTTTGGATTGAATGAATTATTAAGAAAACGAGTATGTTTATATATAAACCATAATTAGGTACTTAAAACATCATTTCAAATGGGTTAGGTCTGTTGGGTTTGAACCCAATTGGTTCGACCACCCAAACATATGTGTCATTGGTTTTAAATTTATGCAAAACCGACTGGTGCAAGTATGCTCACGCACGGAATACGAAACAAAACCGTTATTGTGAGTGTACTCTCAATCCTCACATAGACCCAGACCTAGACTCGGACCCGGACCTGGACCAGACCCAGCCTGGCTCGACGCTTGTGCACACATGTCCACATCTATGGCCACAACCCTACATGGCTCAGTTCAATGTGCGCACATGTGTATGGTCAATGGCATAGGTTTAGGCTAATGGCATAATACCCCCATTGGACCAAATTCACATGCCCCTTGAGAAGGGGTTTAAGCTCCATGTAAAATTTCTCTCTTATACACTTAGATTTTTCTTCGATTCTTTCCGATGTAAGATAAGAGATACACTAAAAACAAAACACTTTTCAAAACAAGAAACAAAAGAAAATTTTTAATTTTGAAACATTTTATTTTAAAATCCTTTTAAAATACTCCAATCTCCCACATGTTTTAAATTCAAAACACTTTGATATAAAATAAAAGAGTTGTGTAATAGTGTCGATGTCTATCCGACTTTGATTGACATTTAGAGTAAGAAAGACATGTTTACAGGAATCAGGTAACTATTGATATTGATTTTTAAACTGACCATTTAAGCATAAACGATTATACATACCACTCACACAACTTTTCTATTATAGCTGATTATACAGTTTGGTACCTTTTGGGCATGCACTTTACTTAAAATTTCATGAGCGTTATGGAAAAATTGTATATATATTCTCATAGGACGCAGCTCCACTTCCACATTCATATAAGTGAATTCCATTAAGTGTATACAACAACTGGATATACCATCACATCTGTTTATGTATTCATTAAGAGTTCAAAAACTTATACTGAGACATGTTACTGTTTGCACTCCATACTTATATAAGTGAATTCCATTAAGTGTACACAACAACTGGATACACCACCACATCTGTTTATGTATTCATTAAGAGTTCAAAAACTCATACTGAGACACGTTACTGTTTGCACTGTCTACACCATTGGAAGGGACAAGTTCTCTACAATTATTTACAGTTTCCTAGTGTTTTTCTATTTACTCATTGAACATATTGCATGTGATCTCCAATTGTATGTATAGATTAGGTTGCCAACACGGGTAGCTTATTCAGTTAGGTTTAGCTCCATTCTCTTTGATGTTTTCATGACTAATCCTCTAAATAGTCATTTATTCAAAGGATATGCCAAATTATTTTTTGATCGCATGAAATCAATTGGTATGGCTCTATCATTTATCATGTGTCTATATCATTTCTGTACTTTTGATACGATGATTAATGAAATGTAGATGAGATGGTGAACAAGATTCACAATTTGAATTCAACATACACGTCACATGTGGGCCTCACACAACTCAAACTTATTGTAATTACCTACATTCAAAAGCGTAGGCTACCAACACCCACCGGTGGGTCCCCTTTAGAAATCGCCACGCGGACCATGTGGGGCCTAGTTTAACTTAAGTGTTAGGACCTTTTTTTCCCTAGAAGTGTGAGAGCGGATTGCTAGTGACCCGGGCCCGGGGCTTTGTGGAGCCTATGGAGATGTCCGTGACAAATCCGGATAGGATTTAAGAAAAAAAAAAAAATTTTAAATCAAGCGGATACAAAACCAGGCGGGTCATACCATACGAAATAGTGGGAATTGAATGCCTAACAGTGATAGAAGCTTTGTATCAGGATGATATTTATTCCTACAGTTTATCTGGGCAGTAATAATTCTAGGAACAGTTTGGATGGCCCACGTGTCTGGCTCTTATAAGACGAAAAGACGTATTGGCGGCTTCCCACTCGTGCAGCCTCGATTGACGAACTGGCGCATGTTCTGGACGATAGAGAACGCCTCAACATCTACATTGGCAACCAAGCAAGCAATAAATGCTTCATCATAAAGTCGGTCCCAGCTCAAGCCGACTAAACAACTCTCTACTTTTAGCGTCAACAAAGTTGATGCAAGGAGTAGGGGGCTTAATTTTGGAGAAAAATAGTACAAGTCTAGAGACTCGGCTATGGAATGGACCAACTCTACTGACACGGCCTGGTATCCCGAGGCAACAAGCCTGACTGAGGCACGCATGCCCAAAGCCTAAAGGAGAGACTTAGCTCGGATTTCAAGGAACCAATCCAGACCGAGGCTTACAAAGTCCTGAGCCATAAGGTAAGGAATCTTTGAAGTGCATGAAGTTGGCTTGACAAACGAGGCAGCAGCATCCAAATAGGCCAGCTAAGGCCCGATGCTCGGAAGCCACATGACCGGCTATAAAACCGACCTATCCTTAGATTGGTTACAAAGTCGGCTATCGGATTAGGAAGGTGTAACACCCTGGAAATCAGGGGTCGTGCATACACTCGACTCCCAAGTTCTCGGGTGTCACTTATAGCCGATTTTTGTTAATTTGCGTTTAATCGAGCTTAAATGCGTAGCATGAAATTTCTTCGAACATGAAGCACAATCACAACAAGTCTACTGAAATGAAAGAGATCATATATATATTAGTCCAAAAGAATATAAATAGATCGCACAAGGCGTTCCCAACAAAATCACAAAAAATAACATATCCAAAAAAAATGATGCACTGAGTCCACTACTCAGCGATCCAAATCCCTTCAACTAAGCCGATGGAGAACCGCTCATCAGCGGGAAGTAAGACAGCTCGTTCTCCTCATCAAGACTCGCGCCGCCAGGCTCCTCGTACTCTGCGTCACCTGCATCTATGGGAGAGTCTGGTTGGTGTTTTAAAACACCCTCCCAGAGTGGGAGTGAGTGATCAACTCAGTGGGTGTGTTAGTCTTAAGTTGTAACAGGCATCAATTATATTATGAACTTAATGAAAGACAATCATTCATAGACACATAACTAATCTTGTTAATGCATATGCATGATAGATGATATGATGCATGCCCTCGCCACAACACTCCCTCGAGCGACTCCATCTAACGATCGCGTATAACTAACACTCCCTCAGAGCGACCTCAACTGTCGAGTCGCCAACCGAACTAGTGTTATGCGATGATAAAGTTAGCCAAGTTCTTAGTTAATTTCATTCATCCAGCAGGTTAGGGAACCTGATACACCCCACGTATCAATGCCCTCAACTAGTTGCGATGTCAGGGCCCCTCAACGCGCGAGGCTAGGGCACTGCAATCCTTGATCTCTTCGGGTTCCCCATCCCCGACTTCAAGCACATGAGGAGTGCTGAGAACTGGGATCGCTCGCGGTCACTACAAGGAGGTTCATCACTCCAGCATAAGTCGACAGTTCGGACACAGTGTCCCATTCCACCATGCCCGGCTCACGAGACGGTGGACCAGCTTCAAGTGGTTACCGATGGGCTACAACGGTTGTATGGTGTTCCAGGTTTCATACATATGTGAGCAATCAAGGTTAACAAGCAAGATTGGTCAGTAACAGGCTATACAGCACAAGTCCAGGCAAGCGCGTGACAGACGACATTGGGTACGAGCGACCCATGTAGTCTAACTACTGTCGCCCAAACCTATGTGTTTAGCCCAGGGTAGTCCTACCAACGGGACCACCCTCACTCTACTCATTTTCCTGACCAACCCAAGGGTTGATAATCCTCCATACCATGCTAAAAATCCACACTACCAACTAGCATGGGCGATATCATGCATTCGTGTTTTCCACATACAATTTAGATTTTTCCACAAGCAAGCTAACAACATAATGAAATAAGGTGCACGTGTGATGTGTGGGTTAGTGAGGATGCTAAACATTTCCTATGTCTCATAGAATTAAATTGCACAATAGTCAATAGATCATACAAACTATAAGTCGACACCATATAGAAATTCAAACAAGACATAGCATGCAATCATCCATTGCACCAAATCATGTGAGAGGCAAGAATAACATCATATGAAGGAAATCAAACAAGACGTACAATTTCATACAATTCCAAAGAAACCAAGCAATTCCTAGGGTTTCTCTAGATTCTCCAAATGCACTATCCATGCAATCAAAATCATTAGGCTCGTAATGAAATTGGTGCTAGGCCACCTAAGAATAATAGTCTGCACCTTAAGAGGAGATTTTCATTCTTTGAGATCTTAGGGTTTGAGGATTTGGGTAAAACCACTATTCCTAAATCAAAAATAAGAAAAACAACATTAATGCCTAGAAATCTACACTATGTTGCTCTATTGAAGGAAAAATATTTCATTCTTACCTCCGCTTCTTGGCATGGGTGGGTTTAGTGGAGGTTTTCTTGAAGAAGAGGTGGGGACTTGGGAGATTGAACTCCCTTGGGCCCCACTTTAGTTATGACCCACTTCCTCTCCCTTCCTCACTCTTCCTTCCTCTCTTCTTCCTTTCTTCTTTTTCTTTCTTTTCTCCCTTTCTCCCTTTTCTCTCTTCTCTCTTTCCCTTCTAGGGCAAATTCGTATGGGGAGAGGGGTGCCCCAAATGAGGCCCTTTTATAATGCCAGATTTGGTGTCAATGGCTCCAAGTGTTGGGTTTTTACTATACTAACTCTATGGTAGGATTTTTCTAACCTATAGGGCCTACTATGGGGTGTAGGAGTCGACACCCATCGTTGATAGTTGGCCCTAGTGATGATCTACGCACAGACACAATCGGCCTGCCATTTGGACGCGTCGATCGACGGATATGATTAAAAGTCTGTTTAGCGGTCACCGATAGTCGATCAGGGTCGCGGCTATACGGATATGAGCAGGGAAATATCCTTACTCCATGAGTGAAGTTTGGTCGCAAACCGACGGTCCGAAATCCTCAACTTTTGATAAGAGTGGACGACTCAATTCACTTAAGTTTCAGCTCCTTTCTTTAGGATATTTGCACTTCTCATGCACTCGTCCTTCGGCTCAAGTTGAGCGGTTCTAGACACTACCCAGCTCCGACTCCCGCGATGAACGTCGAGCCCAGTAAGACGGACATTACTTTATAATTTTGGAACTAGTGGCCCACCAATGAGCGGTCTAGAGCTTGTTTGGAAAATCGGGGCATTTCTAGAATGAATTTGGTAGTGAGATTTCTCGTGGGCACTGATTAGGGTTTAGATTAACTATGTTCATAGTGTGGCCTATTTATAACTAGTGAAAGTGAAGATTTGGTCATGATTACTCTAAACCATCAGTTTTAGGCTACAAGAGTAAAGGGGTTCATTTGGTCTATTAGACAAGATCCGGGCGGATTTATTGGCTTCCTACGGTTGATTAATCGGACTTATGCGGTTCTTTACTGGTACCACCCCTGTATAAACTAACATTGAATGCTAATGGTCAGTAAGTGATAATATAAGTTAATTACAAAAAAAATTCCAAGGATTTTTGGAAATCCTAAATAGTAAAAATCTAGGATGTTACAATCTACCCCCCTTAAAAATAATTTCGTCCCCGAAATTGCCTAAGGGTAAGAAGTAAAAATTTTATTATTTCATTTGCATAAGTTTAATTGATTTCAAGTTTATATTCGTGGTAGGGTGTATACTATCAATACTACTCTGGCTCATTTTAGTCTACCCCCCTTAAATTTTTATTTTTATTCCCACCCTGATAGTCTACTACAATTTATTTAATCATCTATTTGTTTTTAAAGATTTGGATTCATGACGACGATTTTCCTCTATCTAGAGTAAAATATTTATTTTCAATGTACGACTAATACGGAGAGACGGTTGTAGTGGGCTTGAACCCGATACATCGATCGTCTACCTGACCAGGGTAGAAGGCTCATTGTATCCCTTCTTCGTCCTGATGGATCTTAGTCTTCTGCTTGGTCAAGCAGTGAGTCCATTGGTTGTCGCACAGGATTGAGAATTGGATCAAGCCGCGAATGCTCGCAGGTGTATATTTCCATAATTCCGTAGTCGGATCAATCTAATTGTTTAGGGAATGTCCATCATCGAAAAGTTCAAATCTCCTATTTATAAGGTTGCCTTTGGGTCTTGGTCTAAGAGAGTTCTCATTTTAATTCTTGTCTAAATTAGTAATTAATAATTCTCTTACTATACCTATGGTCAAACATCATCCTAAAGAGTTTCTAAAGGTATAAAATTTTATATGAATTACCATTTCAATCTTATGGCTAGTGGGTTATAAGCAAACCGTGCTTAGGTTTCGTTAACTTCGAGAGAGAATAAAGAACCGAAAGTTCTAGGATATTTCAGAGGTTTGAAGGGATGGTGACCCTAAAAAGGCCGCGGGAATGGAAAGAGGAAGAACATCATCTCCTCGATGTGGTATGAATCTTGATTCTATAAGAAAATAAGAAAAATTATAATATTTTAGTGAAAACTACATCGAATATGAACTTAGAAAGTATTAAACAATCAAACTCACCCTATTCAAGAGTCGTAGTTCCACCGTACTAGAAACTATTTGAAGTAGAAAAATATACTAAAAATAATCTAATTTAATCATACAAGACGATTTCTATCATGGTTAGAAGTAATTTCTAAAAAAAAACAAAATACTAAAACTCCAATATGAAAAAAAATACACTTAGTTCATTGCTAACCCACATGGCATCAATCTTCATCTGTTAACTGATGTCATGGATATACCAGAAATTTCGAGGAGGCTACTCCATTAAACTGGGCATTTTGGCACATTTTGTAGGTTAAGAGGTTCCTACATGTATAGGAAATTCTAGAGTGGTAGAAGAATGTATTGTAGAGACTACATAAGATTATCTAGATGGTTTCTAAAGTTTTCTTAGCTGCAGGATGACATCGTAAGCCTTATCTTAGCTATCCATGTGTAAGGTAGCTAAAAGGATCTTAGGTCTACATAAGGAAGACGGGTCCTCATTTGTAACTAACCACATAAACCTCATTCTTGAGTTCTAGTGTAACAAATTCGCTTACCTTGAAGGCACTTTTATGTTACTTTCCTCTCCAAAATAGCGTGACTACACTATGGTGGTAGGCTGACTCATTCGCAACGATGGTGTGTGAGAGTGCTTCATAGTCTGCACTTAGGGAAGTACTTGAGATATGACACTAGGATCCAGGAGCCGGCCATGGCGGAGCCTCACATTGACTACACTCGCATCTTGACATGGTCTCATCCAGTACTAAACCCAACACAACTATTACATGCACACCTCAAATGGTGAAGCTGAGCAAGCAAATTAGGCGATAGAGTCAAACGAGCTATATCATGTATATACATATATATATTTTAAATCTCACTTTCTTTACAGTAGGCTTTAATCAACGAAGTATAATTAACCCCATTCGGTAAAATACCCTTCTCACCCATTAACAGCAAAATGTACGATACAAGTTCTATCTTACCCAACTCACACCATCCATCAATCAATGAATTACAAGTCACCACATTTGGTTCCATCTTATCAAATATTATAATGAACTCAACCTAGAAAGTACCCAAATCAAACCTAAGAAAACTATTTATTAGTTAATATAGGAAGGTCTACAGGATCTTTTAAAACAAGCATGCATGTATGATAAGTACGAGCCTTTTTTAAACCTATGTGTGGCCCGCCATGACATGTAAGTATCATCCAACTCGTCCATTAGATGCACCCGGTTGTTAGTCCTAGATCCCAATATCTAGCCTGATCCATCACATGTTTTAGAAATAAGTAAATAAATGAAAACTCGACTCAATGTCTAGTTGGGCTGGGTTGACTCGAGGCCTATGACTAGTCTTACTCAACTCTATTCAAATATAGTTGAAGTAAAACTATTTATAATTTTCAAAAAAAAAAATTACATATATATCACTAAAATATAAAAATAATGCAAGGACACGCAAGCGCATGTGCATGTTAATTGGCTCGTTGGTGGTGTTTTTACCTTTGTTAGAAGTCATGGATTCAAAACCTAAGCCAACTTGACCACGTAAGTAGTTGACTTGATGTGTCATGCCAAGTTAGGGCTGAGTTAGGCTCACAGACGAGTTTGATGGTGACTCGGCTCAAAAGTATGTGTTGGGATTTTAGGAAAGTCATAAACTCAAAAAGTAATAATGATAATAATAAAAGACCGAAAAAAAAAAGGAAAGAAAAAAAAAATCATAAATTTTGACGACATTTCTGGTGAAACTCTCAATTAAGCTACTGCGTAAACTCATTTCTAAAACCTTTGAATGTACTTAATATGGCTCAATTAAGTCTTGAAATATAGTAATTTATATAACTAATATGATGAAGATTTAGAAATGGAAGGGGGCTTTGATGTAGAAATGGAAGAGGGCTTTGGAAATGAGATTTGAGAAGAATTGAAGGATTTGAGTAAGGGTTATTGGGATGGGTTTCATGGATGAGGATAGGGATTTGAGAGAAATGGGTTGTGGTTTTTGGAATGAGGAAGAGAAGGGCTGGGATAGGGGTCTTCAAGTGACCCCACACATGTTTAAAACACAAAAAGGGCCACCCATTGGCCGCCCGGGCGGGGGCCATTGTAACGTTTCTTATATATTTAGTAATAAAAAAAATTTATAGTTTATCATTAAGATTAAACTCACTCTACAAAATTTTATTTCATTTCGAGTTGTAGAAAAAAAATAAAAAATTCTAGAAGTGACATTTGTCTGAAACTAACGATTTTTTTTTTTGTAAGATTGCACGATGTCTCTATTTCTAGGAGCAATAACTGTCTGAAATCAATAATTTTTGGATAGTTTACAGAACATCTTAATTTTAACTATTTTATAATTTTTATTTTATTTTTTTATTATTTTTATATAAAATTAGATTCATTAAGCTTCAATATGGCTTTTGAATCACCTAAATCGAAGTTGTAACGAAGGAGATATAAATTTTTGAAGTCGACCAAATTTTGTAGAAAATTCTGGCGTGGGCACGCTGGTTAGGCGTGGGCACGCCGAGTCCCTAGAGGGTTGGGCGTGGGCACGTCGGTTGGGCGTGGGCATGCCGAGTCCCTGGAGGGTTGGGTGTGGGCACGCCGGGTCCGGGCGTGGTCACACCTGCTTGTTGTTCTTTCAGGCAAGGTCTACTTTTAGAATGCGGTTTCCCGGGCGCCGGTAAGGCCCACGAGGAAGTGCCATATATGAATTTGGGGTAAGAGAAGTCGATCTACGCAACAGGCCTATTTGTTTAATGAGATTCTTCCTGTTTAGGGGCCAAAATCTCACTTTTCTCCCGTTCCACTAATTTCGGTGAAATCTCGTTCACTCCTAAATCCCTATCCTCGAACGGGCCGGAACTATCAAATTTGGCCCGGAACTAGCTCATTCGCATGTGGATGTCAGTTTCGACCTTCAATTCTTTCGATTTTCGGCTCGTTCCTATATATTAATGTGTTGAGGCGTTGTAAGGCTCCCGAGCCCTCTTCCTAGCATCGCGACCTTCTCTTACTAGCCATTCCTAACTCCTTGGAAGTCCTACCCTCCGTCTACAACTTGTTGGTTCAGGGTCTGGGATGGTCCCTATAATTATAAGTCTCTGTCGCGTTTACTCTCGAGTCAGCGGATGCGTTAGTGAGTTCATGACCCATGACCCAAGGGATTCCAAACTATTGCTCTAATCCATCTTGTAACGCCCTGGAAATCGAGGGTCGTGCATACACTCAACTCCCAAGTTCTCGGGTGTCACTTATAGCCGATTTTTGTTAATTTGCGTTTAATCGAGTTTAAATGCGCAGCATGAAATTTCTTGAAACATGAAGCATAATCACAGCAAGTCTACTGAAATGAAAGAGATCAGATATATACCAGTCCAAAAGAATATAAATGGGTCGCACAAGGAGTTGCCCAACAAAATCACAAAAATAACATATCCAGAAAAAAATGATGCACTGAGTCCACTATTTAACGATCCAAATCCCATCAACTAAGCCGATGGAGAACCGCTAGCTCATCAGCGGGAAGTAAGACAGCTCGCTCTCCTCATCAAGACTCGTGCCGCTAGGCTCATCGTACTGCGTCACCAGTATCTATGGGAGATTCTGGTTGGTGTTTTAAAACACCGTCCCAGAGTAGGAGTGAGTGATCAACTCAGTGGGTGCTATTAGTCTTAAGTTATAACAGGCATTAATTATATTATAAACTTAATGAAAGACAATCATTCATAGACACATAACTAATCTTGTTAATACATATGCATGATAGATAATATGATGCATGCCCTCGCCACAACACTCCCTCGAGCGACTCCATCTAACGATCGCGTATGACCAACACTCCCTCAAACCGACCACAACTACCGAGTCGCCAACCGAACTAGTGCTATGCATTGATAATGTTAGCCAAGTTCTTAGTTAATTCTATTCATCCAGCAGGTTAGGAATACTGATACACCTTACGTATCAATGCCCTCAACTAGTTATGATGCCAAGGCCCCTCAACGAGCGAGGCCAGGGCACCGCGATCCTTGATCCCGTCGGGTTCCCCATCCCCGACTTCAAATACATGGGGAGTGCTAAGAACTGGGATCGTCGCGGTCACTACGGGGAGGTTTATCACCCCAGCGTAGGCCGACAACTCGAACATCGTGTCCCATTCCACTATGCCCGGCTCACGAGACGGTGGACCAACTTTAAGTGGTTATCGATGAGCTACAACGGTTGTAGGGTGTTTTAGGTTCCATACATATGTGAGCAATCAAGATTAACAAGAAAGGTTGGTCAGTAACAGGATATACCGCACAAGTCCAGGCAAGCACGTGACAGATGACATTGGGTACGAGCGACCCATGTAGTCTAACTACTATCGCCCACCCGCACTCACCCAAACCTATGGGTTTAGCCCAGGGTAGTCCTACCAACGGGACCACCCTCACTCTACTCATTTTCCTGACCAACCCAAGGGTTGATGATCCTCCATACCATGCTAAAAATCTACACTACCAACTAATATAGGCGATATCATGCATCTGTGTTTTTTACATACAATTTAGATTTTTCCACAAGTAAGCTAATAACATAATGAAATAAGGTGCATGTGTGATGTGTGGGTTAGTGAGGATGTTAAACATTTCCTATGTCTCATAGAATTAAATTGCATAATAGTCAATGGATCATACAAACAATAAGTCGACACCATATAGAAATTCAAGCAATACATAGCATGTAAACATCCATTGCACCAAATCATGTGAGAGACAAGAACAACATCATATGAAGGAAATCAAACAAGACGTACAATTTCATACAATTCCAAACAAACCAAGCAATTCCTAGGGTTTCTCTAGATTCTCCAAATGCACCATCCAAGCAATCAAAATCATTAGGCTCGTAATGAAATTGATGTTAGGCCACCTAAGAATAATAGTCCGCACCTTAAGAGGAGATTTCCATTCTTTGAGATCTTAGGGTTTTGAGATTTGGGTAAAACCACCATTTCCTAAATCAAAAACCAGAAAGACAACATTAATGCCTAGAAATCTACACTATGTTGCTCTATTGAAGGAAAAATATATTATTCTTACCTCCGCTTCTTGGCATGAGTGGGTTTGGTGGAGGTTTTCTTGAAGAAGAGGTAGGGACTTACAAGATTGAACTCCCTTGGGCCCCACTTTAGCTATAACCCACTTCCTCTCCCTTCCTTACTCTTCCTTCCTCTCTTCTTCCTTTCTTCTTTTTCTTGCTCTTCTCCCTTTCTCCCTTTTCTCTCTTCTCCCTTTCCCTTCTAGGGCAAATTCGTATGGGGAGAGGGGTGCCCCAAATGAGGCCCTTTTATAATGCCAGATTTGGTGCCAATGGCCCTAAGTGTTGGGTTTTTACTATACTAACCTTATGGGAAGGTTTTTATAGCCTCTAGGGCCCACTATGGGGTGTAGGAGTCGATACCCACCGTTAGATAGCTGGCCCTAGTGATGATCTATGCACAGACATAATCGGCCCGCCATTTGGACGCGCCGATCGACAGATATGATTAAAAATCTGTTCAACGGTCACCGATAGTCGATCAGGGCCGCGGCTATACGGATATGAGCAGGGAAATATCCTTACTCCATGAGTGAAGTTTAGTCGCAAATCGATGGTCCGAAATTTTCAACTTTGCATAAGAGTGAACGACTAAATTCACTTAAGTTTCAGCTCCTTTCTTTAGGGTATTTGCACTTCTCATGCACTCGTCCTTTGGCTCAAGTTGAGCGGTTTTGGACACTACCCAGGTCTGACTCCTGCGATGGACGTCGAGCCCAGTAAGTCGGACATTACTCTATAATTTTGGAACTAGTGGGCCACCAATGAGCTGTCTAGAGCTAGTTTGGAAAATCGGAGCATTTCTGGAATGAATTTGGTAGTGAGATTTCTCGTGGGCACTGATTAGCGTTTACATTAACTATGTTCATAGTGTGGCCTATTTATAACTAATGAAAGTGGAGATTTGGTAATGATTACTCTAAACCTTTGGTTTTAGGCTACAAGAGTAACGGGGTTCATTTGGTCTATTAGCCAAGATCCGGGCGAATTTATTGGCTTCTTACGGTTGATTAATCGGACTTGTGCGGTTCTTTACTGGTACCACCCCTGTATAAACTAACATTGAGTGCTAATGGTCAGTAAGTAATAATATAAGTTAATTACAAAAAAAAAAAATTCAATGATTTTTGGAAATCCAAAATAGTGAAAATTCAGGATTTTACAGAAGGCGCTCTGATTATGAATCGGTCTCGCCTCATCCGATAGAAGGCAAGTAGCTCAACCTTCTATAGCCAGCCGAGACTCGCTTATCAATAGAGTCGGTCAGGCCCGATTCAATCGGAAAAATCTATCGAGAAAAGGAGAAACGGTGTGAAGTGAAACACCTTCCCAAAAATCCAAAAAGAAGATCCCCGATCCCGAGGATCTCGGGATCGGCTAGAGTCCTAAATTGGATTGACATTAAATCTCTAAAATATCAGGAAAGAATCCTGGCACGATGGGATTCTCTCCCTCCTATAAATATAAGAGACTTCAAGGGTGAAAGGTATGCAAACACTCTCTCTCAAACCCTTCAATACGATCCTAGTCCTAACTTTGGCATTGGAGGGTCCCCAGCTCTAGTCAGGGTCTCCATTGTCTTCTTCCTGTGCAGGTAAAGGGTCCAAGGAGGGCGTACCAGATTTTTGTATCAACAAATTAAATGTCCGCCAATTGTGGATTTAAATAACCTTCCTAGCAATACTCTTCCTCACAACCTTCCTAGCAACTTCCCACGCTTCAGACGTGGGAAGGGGTGGACTACCCCTCCCAATTCATCTCCTCCATCCACTCACCGGATCAGGGGATCTCGGTGTCCATGGGATCTCATGCACGGCTGGCGGTGGAGACTAACAATATCCTCGATTGGATAACGGTCCCGCAATCTTGCGAGGACTACGTGGGCCACTACATGTTGGGTCATCTATACCGTGAGGACTCCAAGGTGGTTGCTGACACGGCAGCGACCTACGCCGCCAATCTTATGCTGGGAGGTGATGGAAAGGAGATATGGGTGTTCGACATTGATGAACCTGTGCTCTCTAAAAGTACCGTACTATGCCGAACATGAATTTGGGGCGGAGCCGTATGATAATTCCCCATTAGACGATGATGATGATGGGATGGTCTAAAAAATAATCTTAAAACCCTAACAAATAAAACAATATCCATGAGCCTTTAATTCAGCTGGTGAACTACATGATGGTTAGATCAACCTAGCTAATTCGAAGGGTGTCTAGTTTTCATGGTCAGGAATAAAGCAAAATAAAATAAAATAAAATTGGAAGCATGCCAAGCTAGAAGGAAAATTCCGATATAAATTTGAACCGTCCAACTAGCGGGCTCTATCTGACCAATCCAATGATCATGCCACATGATTTATATTTGGATACAAGTGATTTAATTGATAATAAAAGTATTTCATTTGAATTATATATTATTTTTTGAAAATTGAATAACAGTTGGAGTAATTTTCACCTGCCGGGCATCCCCACCGAGGATTTACTGGATGGCTGGTTTAGATTGATCACACCACATGCTACGTGTCATGAATTGGGAGACAAATACCCCTTCTTGATGTTGCACCAGTGGACCACTTTAGAAATCCCCACCCAAGCCTTTTTCTTTTTTTCTTTTTTTCTTTTTTTCCTGAAGTGTTAGGGTATGAAAAGTGTTCACGTATAAGGTTTTTATTTTCTGTGAACTCGTCATTTCGTTGGAATATCAGAACCGTGAAAGCAGTGGGTCCTACCATAGAGATCACCTACGCAAAAATTGGAGTAATCTATTGATTATCTGGATGACAAAAGTGCATTGATTTGGATTGTAAGCTTTACATTGATTTTTGACGGTGTACGTAGCCCATCTGTACGGTGAAACATCTTGGTTTCCGCCCAAGATGCTCTTCATAAAGCTTGCCACCATCTGCATGGCTTGGATGTTATAAACAAGTAGCACGTTACCTTCAAAAATAGCTATGTATGCTTGACTTCCCATGCAACATAGTATGTGAACGTTTCTCTTTAAACATCATTTTGTCTGATAAAGCATTCAGTGCTACGTTATCAAGTAATCAATCTTCATATATGTGGCATACTACTGATGGGGTTTTTCCTCCTCATTTCAGAGGAGAGATGGAGTAGCGAGTGAAAAATCAGAGTAATTCATTGTGCTGCTCGACCGGTCGTGGGTGGCGCTCGACCAGTCGAGTGGGGCTCGACTCAAAGTCCAGCGACCAATTGATAATTTTTCTCCGAGGTGCTCGACCAATCGAGGGAGGTGCTCGACCGGTCGAGGACTCTACTCAACCAGTCGAGCTTACGCAGATTTGAGTCTGGATCTTATGCGGACTGCGGAAATTCAAGGCCCTTTCGCAAGGGGTGCGGAAGGGGTTTCCTAAACCATAAATAGGGGTGCCTAGGGCCTTTCTAGGTAATGCAAGAGGGTTTCCTAAAGCTTTGCAAGGGTTTGCTAAAGGGTTTAGAGCTATCAATGGTGTGTGTGTGTGTGTGTGTTTGTGTGTGTGTGTGTGTGTGTGTGTGTGTGTGAGAGAGAGAGAGAGAGAGAGAGAGAGAGAGGAAGCTTGTTGAAGGGAGTTTATGCTCGTGGAGGTGATCAACTGTACAATCAATATCTTAGCGCTTCTACGTCCTCATGATCGGTGAGATCTCTCCATTTTTCTTTTATTCTCTTATTGTTTATCCACTCCTGCGTGAGTGAAGAAGGTTGTAACGTTCTACTTTATAGTGGATTGTTGATCTGGACGAGGTCCCGTGGTTTTTACCTCTTTGAGGGTTTTCCACGTAAAAATCTCTTGTGTCGTGTGGTTTATACTTTGATTGTTTTCATTGCTTTATTATCCCATAATTCTGGTGTTTTGGGGAGGCTAGATCCTAAGGTTTTATGCAAGGCCCCCAACAAATTGGTATCAGAGCTAAGTTCATTGAACGGAGTGGGATCAGTTTTGAATTATGGAAGGTAACTCATCAAAGATGATTAGCCTCAATGGTTCTAACTGGACCATATGGAAGGCTAAGATGGAGGACTTACTTTATTGTAAGGACTTATATTCTCCAATTTTAGGCATATCAACAAAATCCAAGGATATGTCTAATGATGATTGGAAGAAGATGGACTGAAAGGCGGTGGGGTTTATTAGACAATGGTTGGACGATTCCATATTCCACCATGTGTCTACGAAGACCTCAGCCGCTAGCCTATGATTGAAATTACAAGGGCTGAACGAGAGGAAGACAGTCGGCAATAAGATTTTCTTGATACGATGACTTGTGAATATCAAGTTCAAAGATGGTGGTTCTGTGGCCGAGCACATGAATAAGGTCAGCAATATATTGAACCAGCTCTCCGCTATGAAGATGGTCCTAGATGATGAATTACAGGCTTTGTTATTGCTTAGCTCATTGCCAGATAGTTAGGAGACATTGGTGGTGCCTCTAAGTAACTCCATGCTAGACGGAAAGATATCTATGAAACAGGTAACCAGTTGTCTCTTCAATGAGGAGATAAGGAGGAAGTCTCAGGGGTCTACTTAGCAAGAGGCCCTTGTGACACAGGAACGTGGGAGAGAAAAGAACAGGAAGGGCGGGAAGGCCCGAGATAAATTAAGAGGCAAGTCGAGTACCAGGAAAGATGTTAAATGCTGAAATTGTAGTAAGAAGGGCCACTACAAGCATGAATGTCATGGTAAGAAGAACAACAAGAAAGGAAAATGAAAGGAGAAGAAAGATTAATTAGATTCCATTGCGGTTGCTTCAGATGGCGACGTTGTAGTTATTCTTTCAGCAAATCATGATATTTGTCTCACGGTTACGAGTCAGGACACCGACTGGATGATAGACTCAGGAGCCTTTTTTCATGCGACTCCACATAGGGACTTCTTCACAAGCTACAAGTCAAGTGACTATGGGACCGTGAAGATGGAAAATTCTGGCGTATCGAAGATCGTAGGGGTCGGTGATATTTGTGTGAAGACCGATGTGGGCTGTACATTGGTTCTTAGGGATGTGAGGCATATCCCAAACCTTCACCTCAACTTGATATCAACGGGAAGGCTGAATGATGATGGCTATGAAAGCTATTTTGCTGGTGGGCGCTGGAAGCTCATCAAGGGTTCATTGATCGCAGCCAGAGGAAATAAGTGTTGCACCCTGTACAAGGTAAGTGTCAGTGTGTGCAAGGGTGGGTTGAACGCAGTGGAAGATTCAGCTAATGACATGTGGCACATACGTCTAGGCCACATGAGTGAAATAGGGCTTCAGCTATTAGCGAGGAAGCGACTCCTTCCAGACGTGACAGGTATACCTCTCAAGTTTGTATTGATTGTTTATCATGGAAACAACATAGAGTTTCGTTCGTTAAATCTGTTTCTCATGTTAATAAAGTGCATGCATTAGATTTGGTTTATTCTTATGTTTGTGGTCGTATGAGGACAAAAACCTTGGGTGGGGCATTGTATTTTGTCACTATTATAGATGATGCATCTAGGAGGGTTTGGGTTTATGTTTTGAAATCCAAGGACGAGGTCTTTGGTGTGTTTAAATTGTTTCATGCTATGGTCGAGAGAGAGACAGGTAGATCATTGAAGTGCATCCGCACTGACAATGGTGGTGAATATGTTGGTGACTTCCATGAGTCTTATAAGTCCCTGGGTATATGGCATGAACAGACGGTTCCCAAGACCCCTTAGCATAATGGTGTAGCTGAACGAATGAACCGCACCATTATAAAGAGAATCAGATGCATGTTATCCCATGCGAAATTGCCTAAGACGTTCTAGGGAGAAGCAATGCACACAGCAGTGTATTTGATAAACAGGTCTTCATCAGCCCCGTTGAATGGAGAAGTACCTGAGAAGGTGTGGACTGGACAGGATCCATCATACAGTCATCTCAGGGTGTTTGAATGCAGGGCATCTGTTCACGTATCAAAGGATGAGAGGTCTAAGCTCGATATAAAGATCAAGCAATGTGTGTTCTTTGAGTACGGTGATGAAAAATTCGGTTACAGATTGTGGGATCCGACCGAGAAGAAGCTCATCAGGAGCAGAGATGTGGTTTTCTTTGAAGATCAGTGTATAGAAGACATTGGTAAGCCAAAGAAGAACCAGCCTAGTTCAGGTGAGTTAGAGGACATGAATCCAATTATTCCTCCCATGATGCCTGATGACGGGGGAGTATAGCAAGGTACAAAGGACGAGGGAGTTCCTTTAGAAGATGGACTAGGGGAGCAGTTCCCACTTGATCCACTTGTTGAGCCACAGGTGAGGCGGTCATCTATGGAGAGACAGTCGTCCAAGAGGTACTCGTCGCATGAGTACATTATGCTGACTGATGGGGGAGAGCTAGAAGATTATTCTGAGGCCCTAGCCGACGAGCATAAGGGGGAGTGGTTGAAAGCTATGCAAGAGGAGATGAAATCCTTGCATAAGAACCACACCTATGATATGGTGAAATTGCCTAAGGGCAAGAAAGCTTTGAGCAACAAGTGGGTGTTCAGAAAGAAGCTTGAGCGGAAGAATTCACAGACGAGGTTCAAGGCCAGACTTGTGGTGAAAGGATTTGGTCAGAGGAAAGGAATAAACTTCGAGGAGATATTCTCACCAGTAGTGAAGATGACATCTATACGGGTGTTGCTTGGGTTGGTGGCTAGCATGGATATAGAGATAGAGCAGTTAAATGTTAAAACTGTCTTTCTCCATGGTGACCTGGAAGAAGAGATCTACATGCACCAACAAGAGGGGTTCGAAGTCAAGGGCAAACAGAATATGGTGTGTAGGCTGAGGAAGAGCTTGTATGGGCTGAAACAAACTCCACGGCAATGGTACAAGAAGTTCAACTCGTTTATGTTGAAGCATGGGTATGACAGAACGGAGTCGGACCACCGTGTGTTCACGCGTAAGTTCTCAGATGGTGATTTCTTAGTTCTGCTGTTATACGTTGATGACATGCTCATCATGGAAAAATATATCAAGAAGATCAACAGGCTGAAACAGGAGTTGGGCAAGTCATTTGCGATGAAAGACTTGTTCCCGGCTAAACAGATCCTAGGAATGGAGATAACCCATGACAGAAGCAGCAGGAAGCTTTGGCTGTCACAAGAGCGGTATATTGAAAAAAAAAGAGCGGTATATTAAGAAAGTCCTAAAGCGGTTCAATATGAATGCAGCGAAGCTGGTCAGTACTCCACTGGATGGTCACTTCAAATTGAGCGACAGGCAGTGTCCCAAGACGAAGGCAGAGGTAGATGAGATGAAGAAGATACCCTACGCATCAGCGGTAGGAAGTTTGATGTATGTTTTGGTGTGTACGCGCCCAGACATAGCATATGTGGTTGGTGTTGTCAGCTGATATCTTGCCAATCCTGGCAAAGAGCATTCGGCAGCGGTGAAATGGATACTGCAATATCTAAGAGGCTCATCCTGGTTAAGCCTATGCTATGGTGACGGACAATCTGTGTTAATTAGAGGGCTATACAGATGTAGATATGGCAGACGACATAGACTCTAGGAAGTATACATCGGGGTTCATGTTCACATTTATAGAGGGAGCGATTTCTTGGCAGAGCAAGCTTTAGAAGGTTGTAACATTGTCAACGACAGAGGCCGAGTGCATTGCAGTCACAGAGGCATATAAAGAGATACTTTGGATGAAGAGGTTCCTACAAGAACTTAAAGTAGGAGTAGCACATGGTCTATTGCGATAGTCAAAGCGCTATACACTTGAGGAAGAATCCAAGTCAGCACTCCAAGTCGAAGCACATAGAGATTCGGTATCACTGGATCAGGGATACTTTGAAAAAGAAGGTGTTACAGCTTGAGAAGGTCCACACGGACGATAATGGGTCAGACATGATGACCAAGGCTTTGCTCAAGGGCAAGTTTAAGGTTTGTAGAAACCAAGCTGGCTTGAAGAAGGTAAATTCCTCCTGAGTCGGAAAGGGGAAGATTTGATGGGATTTTTCCTCCTCAGTTCAGAGGAGAGATGGAGCAGCGGGTGAAAAATCAGAATAATTCACCGCATTGCTCGACCGATCGAGTGGGCTGCTCAACCGATCGTTGGTGGCGCTCGACCAGTCGAGTGGGGCTCGACTCAAAGTCCAGCGACCAATTGATGATTTTTCTCTGAGGTGCTCGACCGGTCGAGTGGGCTGCTCGACTGATCGAGGACTCAGCTCGACCAGTCGAACTTACGCAGATTTGAGTCCGGATCTTATGCGGACTGCGGAAATCCGAGGCCCTTTCGCAATGGTTGAGAAATGGAGTTTCCTAAACTATAAATAGGGGTGCCTAGGGCCTTTCTAGGTAATGCAAGAGGGTTTTCTAAAGTTTTGCAAGGGTTTGCTAAAGGGTTTAGGGCTATCAATGGTGAGAGAGAGAGAGAGAGAGAGAGAGAGAAAGAGAGAGAGGAAGCTTGTTGAAGGGAGGTTATGCTCGTGGAGGTGATCTATTGTGCAATCAACATCTCAGCGCTTCTACGTCCTCGTGATTGGTGAGATCTCACCATTTTTCTTTTATTCTCTTATTGTTCATCCACTCCTGTGTGAGTGAAGAAGGTGGTAACGTTCTACTTCATAGTGGATTGTTGATCTGGACGAGGTCCCGTGGTTTTTACCTCTTTGAGAGTTTTCCACGTAAAAATCTCTTGTGTCGTGTGGTTTATGCTTTGATTGTTTTCATTACTTTATTATTTCATAATTCTGGTGTTTTTGGGAGGCTAGATCCTAAGGTTTTGTGCAACGCCCCCAATAACTACGACATCACTATCGTGTATTAATTAATGGGCCCTACCATGGATAGGCCATATGCCAAAAGCCTCACCAATTAGATGATTATATCCATAGTAGTGAAACTCCCCTCCAATCCAATTTGACTTTTGAGTTTAGGGCACGCCGTCAGTATTTATTAAATAATGGGCCCCATTGATAAAAGCCCACCATCCCACCACAATAAAAAGCCCACTCCTCTCCACATCTTTCTCATGATTTTGATTCAAGCATGGCTTCAATGGCTCGTTTCCTCTTTTGGGTGCTCCTTGTCATGGCTTTTCTGAGCCATGATGTGTGCCATGCAGCCCAGCCTTTGTTGGGCACCGCTGATCTAGTGGGCCCACTCGCATCAACAGCCCAACGCTCACTCGCAGACGTTAACTTTGAAGTCAAGGCCCTCATAGGCGCGGACACCAATGCTAGTGCTAATGTCAACACCGAAGACGTCATAGATGCCCAAGCCGAGGCCAACGCCGCTAGCTGCTGATGCCGATGCGCCATGATCAAGATGATTGCAATATGGCGTGGCCCACCCTCTCTATGTGGATAGTTTTAATAAATGTATACATACAACATTAGTTGTATAGGAGGTTTAACATACAACGTTTCCATTTTCATCTTCTAATGTATCACTTGGGTTGAACATCTGCGTGGGACATCAACTGTCCATTTATTTTCATGGTGTAGCCTGGCTGATGAATGGACCATCCTGGTATTCAGCCAGGATGATCTTTATGATGCATCCTACCATTTGTACCATTCTAGGATGTTACGAGCAAGTTATACATTGGAGGGTAAGAATGTGTTTTTATTTTAAGGTTCCCATATGTACAGCATTTTATCTGAACATCTCTAGGGTGATTGTTGGTCTTGTAAATGTTTGTTTCTTCTTCTTCTTTTATTTGGATTGGGAAGACTCGATAGAAATGCAATTCAATCTAAAGAGACCTTTAATAACTGAATTTGTGTTGTGATATTGTCTTATTAATTAGATGTAACTCACCAGAATGAAGTGCAAATACAAAAATCACCCTAACACAAATATCAAGCAAGCCACACCGTAATGGTTTTATCATAGCTTTCATGGGCTGTTACTTGGTACATATGGTTAACATAATGGTTTTCTCCTGATGAGCGGATAGATATACCCCCACAAAGTTGGGATGTTTTTTGCAGTTGCATAAAACAAATGTGCTAAATTATTTGGATCTGAAATTTTTTAAGGCCTGATCCATCCTAATTGCTACATTAAAAGCTTGTTGGCTTAATTTCTACACAATACCATTGTTGGGCTTTTCTTCCTTTTTTTGTGCACGAGCGCACATCACTCCTAAAGACCACAATAACATTATTGGAATGTTGGTGCCTCTAGGATGTATGGCAAGTCAAGGGCAATCATATGATATGGCTATTTTCCTCAGCATGCAGATGCTGCGTTCTCTACTGTCCATGGTTCGATCTGTGATTTTGCTGTGCTGCCTCAAGTTCAAATCAGCTTCAGCTTTAGATTTTCAGGAGAAGCAGGTTTCTGGAATGGAAAGTGAAGTCAAGGTAGTTTCTTTCTGGTGCAAATGCTGGAAAATATATAGTGAGGCTATCCAGGGGGTGTCTATCTCTGGGCATTGTGGGGTTGGGTTTTTTCTTCTTGTTGATGGTTCGTGAGGTGGCTATGTTCTGGAAGTGATATTCGGCTAATGTTGGTGACGACCGGTGCAGGCTACATACAGGTGTGGGCCGTTGAGAGTAGGGCGTCTGAATTGTTTGAATATAGCAGATTGTGTTCTAAGGTCAGTCATTTGGGTGGAATGGCTGGGCAGATTTGGACAAGTTGTTTCAGAGGATAAGGCTACTGGTTTGTTCTAAAGGTGATAGCTTGTAAATGCAGAAAGGGTGGTAGCATCTGGCTGTGGGTATGATTGTAGCTTGTGTAGCAAAGGAGTCGGGAAATGTGCCCTTGCTGCTGGTTCGCGAGGCGGAGATGTTCTGAAAATTATTTCTGCCTTTTCAGTGGCTGCTTGGCATCAAATGTCTTGCTGAAAAGCCCTGTTTTGATACAAAGAAAGGGTGGCTTTAGCTTGGTGGATGTCCAGCGGCGCTGATATAGAAACGCATCATATTTCGACGGTAAAAACTCAAATCCAGCGGCGCTGATCCCACAGGAGTCACCCACTCTGAGCACGTTGTGGGCCTCCATCCTTGTCAGTCAGTTGCACTGTATAAACCCAGAAATGCTTATTCTCCAGTCGTGGTTAAATGGATTAAGCCACTTGTTGGCTGGCTCAAGGTTAATGTGGATGGGTCGTCCAGAAGGAACTCGGGGAAAGCTGGAGGGAGAGGCGTGTGCAGAAATGATAAAGGCGAACTGCTCTTCACCTTTTATGAAGGCTACGGAGAGGGCTCCAACTTATATGCTGAGCTCCGGGCGGTATATGATGGGCTATTTCATTGCCTCAAGATGGGCTTTTCCACTGTGATAGTAGAATCAGACTCTTAGCTAGTTGTGGAAGTAATGAACGGGAGTGGCATACTCGGGTATAAATGGAGATATTGAACCACCACGATTAATAGACTCCGGACGATCGGCCAGGTCCATTTCCGGCACATCTCCAGGCAAGGCAATGCTCCAGTAGATTTTCTAGCACACGTGGGCAGTAACTCCCAATCCCCCTTTTTTTGTTCCAGGTACGCTGATCTCCCATTGCTTCTTAGAGGATTGCTCTTTCTAGATAAGGTAGGGCTAGGTTCGGTTAGGGAACAGTAGAGGAGGCTCGGGCCAGCTCCTAGTTTTTGTTGTTTTCCTTTGTTGCATCTTTTCTCCCTTCCCTGGGAGTCTCATGATAGATGTTTCCTAGGTCCCTTTTTATCCTGGGGAAGTCCGAAATGTAAATTGGCCTCGTGAAATATAAATGTCGATTTCTTAATTGTTTTTATTTTTTTTTTTAAGGTGGCTTTAGCTTTCTTCTTTGTTTTTTTCTCTATTTTCAGTTTTTTTTTTTTTTTCCCGATATGATAGGTGAGGCCTGCTCTTTTGTGTGGAGCCCACTCGAAAGTATTACTTGTACATCATCTATTCTTATTAACAAAGATTTAAGGGCATGGCCCTGCTTTTGAAAAAAAAAAATGGCAATCATATGGAGCAAAATCAAGAGAAATCAGCCATACACGCCGGAATGAAGGAAACAAAAGAAACAAGGCCTAATATGCATATATAATAATAACATTGATCATCTCCTCTCCTAATACAAATTTTATTAATAAATTCTATCACTTTCTTTCCTATCATCTACAACTTTTTTATTTATATCTTTTTCTACCACAATCTTTAACCCATTTTATTATTTTCTCTTCCTATATATCAAAGTTTTTATCCATCAATTTTTCTCGAACTCATTTTCACTTGGCCTCCTGATTGGCACCCTATGTTTACTCTCTTCATTTCTTTGTATCTACTTAATACATGTCTCTTACCCATCCGTGTTTTTAAATTCCATGTAGCAGGATAAATACAATTCTCCTAGGCTAGCTTCTTTACCCACTCGTATCCAGAGTGGTGTAGAAATTAATCCTTGTTAATTTATTTTTCTTAACAAATGGCTATTGTTGCGACGAGTCACTTCCAGACACTCTAGCCAACTTCTGCCCATTTGTCACTACACCCAGGTTTTATTGTCGCACATTGCATACAGGGAATGCTTTAACGTGAGTTGGGAATGTCAGGTTTTCAGATTCATGATAAAAGCCATAGCATAAGTTTCAAACCAGTTGCCAATCTGATATAACCCTCCTCCTTTATCCAAGTGAAGGAGTTTGGGCAGTCATCACTAGCCTCTCTATCAAGCGCATCCGCCACTGCGTCTCCCTCACGGAAAATGTGGCTGAAAGAGATGTTAAGGGAGCGGCTTAGATGGTGGATAGCCCCCATTCGATACCATATATTCCAACAACAATGCCCAGAAGGGGCTGCTACAGCGTCCACTACTGTCTTCGAGTCGGATTCTACTTCAACATTGGAGAAGCCCAATTTACCGCAAAGAAGGATGCCATCCAGCATCGCCTACGCTTCCACAGTTGTGTTCGTTGCAATCCCATAATATCAATGAAACGCAAAAATAAAACGACCATGGGAGTCCGTATACCGCCCCTCCCCCCCCCCCCCCCCCCCCCAAACTCTCACTTGGGTTCCCTTGAGAGGAGCCATCAACATTCAATTTAACCCACCCGGGATGAGGTCTTCGCCAAATAAGTAGACAAGGCCGTATAGACGACTCGGCAGGGACGGGATCGTGCACGTGGGGACCAAAATCAAACGTCACAAAAAGGGAAGAAGAGACGCTAGACGGCAGAGGGCTATCCAATTCCTGCAGCCACAACGAGACTCTGGCGCGGGATGCGATAATCCTAGGCGCAGACATTCTTTTTTCCATTTGTCACTACACCCAGGTTTTATTGTCGCACGTTGCATACAGGGAATGCTTTAACGTGAGTTGGGAATGTCAGGTTTTCATATTCATGATAAAAACTATAGCATAAGTTTCAAACCAATTGTCAATCTGATATAACCCTCCTCCTTTATCCAAGTTAGGAATCCATAATGAGAGTACAAAACTCCCTCTAGCAGAATGTGATAGGCTGTTACATAGGTTGATTACAAATAACTGCTTTCAAATAGTCTATTAGATAGGTTGATTTCAACAAGTTGATTACTTAGTTTTTACCAATTATTTGAGTGTTCTTTTTAAATATGCAGTGGGTAATTAAGACTGGGATCATCATGAGGTGGCCATGATGGAGTTTAAAGACAATAGACTCAAAATACTTTAATGTTAGTTAAAAAATAAATCATCATGATCTATTCATATCAGAGGTCTCATACATCAGCCACATTGTCAATAGGTGATGTACATAAAGGTAAGTGGAGAAGATGTATATGAGCAAAAGAGGCCTTTATTTGTTTAGTACAATAACAAGAAGACCTTTTCTCTCAACAATATTCAACTATAGATTTGCATATACAATGCTAGGGTAGGGAAGTTGTTTTCAAGAAGTATATTCTCATTCCCCTTCATGACTAAGAGTACAGGTTAACGTCAACTGGGAATGATACAGCTTCATCTCCATCACCAACCATGATCGTGTGCTCCCCTGCTGGCAAAACAAGGTAAGCTGTATCCGTCACCACACTCAAGCTCTTACAGACGTGAATCGAGAACTTCACAGTCTTGGTCACACCAGTAGGTACGAACACCCGTTTGAAATCTACCACTTGCTTAACAGGGCCTCCGACCAAATCGGCAGGCGGCTTAGAGTAGACCAAGATGACGTGGGACCCATCTTGATGCCCTACATTACTCACTTCAATCTCAACGTTGATTGCATCGCCACATCTTGTCTCTTCAACCAACACAGACGGGCATGATGGCACAAATGCATTGGGTTTTAAGCTAATGTCATGGCAATGTTGGTGCGCCTTCAACTTCTTTGTAACAGATGTTGGCGCAGATGTGAGCTTGTACTTGAACTGAGTGTAACTGAGCCCATAGCCAAATGGGTAGACCACCGGACCATCGAAGAATTTGTAGGTCCTCCCAGGGTAGCCCAAGTTATCAACTGGTCTCATTTGCATGGATGTCATTGGAAGCTTGGTTACATAGTCTGCAGTGTACCAAGTGATCGGTAGCCTCCCCCCTGGATTGTAATGCCCAAAGACAACATCAGCTATTGCCCGACCGCCTTCTTGGCCAGGGTACCCAGCCCAGATGATGGCATTAATCTTAGGGTTGGTCTTAGCGAATGTGATGTCTACGCCTCCAGCAGAAAGTATGATGAGTACGACTGGGCCTGCGGCAACATTGGCAACATCAAGGATCAACTGAGTCTGGTAACCTGGAAGGAGGAGATTAGTCCGATCCAAGCTTTCGGCCTCGATGGATAGATCTAACCCAGCAAAAATGATGGTTGCATCTGCTTCCTTTGAGGCTGCCATTGCTTGATTGATGAAGGACTGGTTCTTGCATGCCACATCAACACACCCCATCTCGTGATGAACTGTTGCCAGTGCAGAGAAGGCGTCCTGGGGAGTCACATAGTGGCATGGAATGCCTGTAGTAATACCAAACCAACATATGAATGTGTGATGCGTTAGAGTGCATTCCACCCTATAGTATTATAGCAAGGTTGGTTAGTACAGAAAGAACAAAATATCCCTCCTAATACGGATGGTTTGCTAGGGAATTTTCCAAGGTTTTAATGGACTGGATGGTAATTAATGGGACCAAGTGCAGATGAACCTAAACTAGCCCAATCGGGCCCATCACAACCCTACAGTGATGAACATGTTACTTCATTGGTAATTGACCAATTAGTTATCATTGACCAAGAAGGAAATCCAAAAGGAACTAGGGTTTTTGGAGGGATAGCTCATGACAGTTGAATTTCACTGAAATAGTCTCACTAGCTCCTGATGTTTGGACTACATGGAACATGGGAAATTCTTGTTGGAGAAAGATCTAAATCATGGAAACGAAAAATAAAAAATAAAATAAAATTACCGGCATAGTTTCCAATCATGGCTGCAGTTGCATTAGCATGTGGGCCCACCAGGACAAGCTTTTTGTACTTGTTGGATCTCAAAGGTAAGGTTTCACCCTCATTCTTGAGCAAAACAATCCCTTCCCTTGCAGATTCAGCTGCCAGGTCCATGTTCTCTCTTGAACACACATCATCTCTTCCAAGCGATGCAAATGTTGGGCTTCCGTCAAAGAATCCAAGCCTCATTAGCACGATGTACAGATTCCTCAATGCCTTGTCTACATCACTCTCTCTGGCCTTTCCTTTCAAGATTGCTGATTCGGTGAAGTTAGTATAGTAGGTTCCACAGTCCAAATCCATCCCTGAAATAAAAGTTTAAAAAATGCAAAGAACCAAAAAGGAAAATTAATATATAATTAAGAAAAAATCTCGAATGCAATTTGGGTTATTGAGATTGGGAGCTTGCCAGCTCGGAGTACTTGAGCGACCGCATCCTCTGCTGTGTCGTTGAGCCATTTGTGGCCATGATGGATGACCTCGATTGAATCACAATCGGAACACATGTACCTGTGAAAATTTTCAAGATTAAATATTAGTTGCATGGTAGGCTACAGTGTAACTAGTTTATATATATATATATATATATATAATATATATATATATATATATATATATATATATTATATATATATATATATATATATATATATGTTGGGCTCGAATCCCCCAATGCAACTAATTTTTTTCCTTTACATATTTTTTAAAGGTAAAATGTGCTCGTACCCACGATTAAACTAGTTGATTTGAGCACACCCTGATCCATAGCTCAAGTGGTAGACTGAGTGAAAGATGCCTCGTTTCGACACTGAGGTCTTGGTATCGATTCCCTAGTGGGGGTGGCTAACAGTGAAGTGTGAACTGACGGTGAGTGTACTAACAAGCTAACAAAAAAAAAACTAGTTGATTTGAGCATTTTTGATGATCCAATCTTCGATCTGGATTTTCCATTCATTCCATACAACAATGGGCAATGCTCTTGAAAAAATCACAATGATTGGATCATGCGAAGAAGTGCCAAATATATCAGAAATGATTAACAAAATAGCTAGTAGAAATGTACAAGTTAAATTAGCTAAGTGGAAAAAAAAAAAATTATTGATTTTCGTAGCTGTATGTGGATACTTCAAAACCATTTTCATTTATATGATTGAAATAAGAAAACACCAACATAGCTTCTTGTTTTTTTTTTTAAGTTTAAAAATAAATAAATAAATAAAACAACATTACCCATGAAGATCCCATTCTCCTCTTATCGTTTGAGATAGGAGTTTTGGGTCGGCGCATGTGGGGATGCCGTTGACACGGTTGTAAGAGCACATGACGCTGCTAACGTCTCCTTCCTTCACACACATCTCGAATGGACGGAGGAACGTTTCCACCATGTCTTGCTCAGTCACCTTCAGAAAAAATATTTAAAAGATACATTTATGAGGAAGATCCAGGACATTAATCAGGGATACCACATCATGAACTTGCCCAGGCCAAGTCAGCTCATCAGTGGGCCACATTGAATTAGGGCAATTGGTTTCTTTTTCTGGCCTATCTTTTATCGTTCGACAGCAGCCCACTTATTGAACAGCCTGCCTTATTTTCATGATATGGACCAACTATTGAAGGGAAGAGCTTAGATTGAGTAGTGATTACCCTTGCATCGAAGTGGTATCTGTCAATGCCTAACCAGTTATCGACGTCATAAGCAGCATAATGCTTGCAGGATGCAGCAACCTTCAGTGGCCTAGAGTTCAAGTCCTTAGGATTTTTGTACCCCGCGACGTCCTGCAAGCCCCTAACATAATTCACAGCATAGCGGCCCACGACGAATGGATCTTCACCTGGGGTCTCTGTGATTCTACCCCACCTGGGGTCCCTAACAACATTGATGTTTGGACTCCAGAATGTCAATCCAGCTAAACCTAAATTGTACATGGCCCTTGCCTCTGTAGAAACAACCTTCAATATGCAAGGAAAGAAGAACAACATCATTAGCATAAGAACTCCAGTAGCTTATTTGGGAAATGTTCATTATTTTATATTTCATGAAATATATAGTGCTCCATCTTCCTTTTGTTCAGCCCAACAAACTGTACATGTGGGACCCACTTTCTAGTTATCCAAACGGTTCAAAAGTGATGGGAGGTACGTACATAAAATCTCCCCCGATATCAGATATTGCTGACCATCAAATTAAGGTCCGATCTAACAAGCCCGAC
>JAJHSJ010000017.1:57656882-57742118 GCA_021015155.1 Magnolia officinalis | reverse complement strand
CTACCCTAGCATTGTATATGCAAATCTATAGTTGAATATTGTTGAGAGAAAAGGTCTTCTTGTTATTGTACTAAACCAAATAAAGGCCTCTTTGCTCATATACATCTTCTCCACTTACCTTTATGTACATCACCTATTGATAATGTGGCTGATGTATGAGACCTCTGATATGAATAGATCATGATGATTTATTTTTAACTAACATTAAAGTATTTTGAGTCTATTGTCCTTTAAACTCCATCATGGCCACCTCATGATGATCCCAGTCTTAATTACCCACTGCATATTTAAAAAGAACACTCAAATAATTGGTAAAAACTAAGTAATCAACTTGTTGAAATCAACCTATCTAATAGACTATTTGAAAGCAGTTATTTGTAATCAACCTATGTAACAGCCTATCACATTCTGCTAGAGGGAGTTTTGTACTCTCATTATGGATTCCTAACTTGGATAAAGGAGGAGGGTTATATCAGATTTACAATTGGTTTGAACTTATGCTATAGTTTTTATCATGAATATGAAAACCTGACATTCCCAACTCACGTTAAACATTCCCTGTATGCAACGTGCGACAATAAAACCTGGGTGTAGTGAAAATGGAAAAAAGAATGTCTGCGCCTAGGATTATCGCATCCCGCGCAGAGTCTCGTTTGGCTGGCAGAAGGAATTGGATAGCCCTCTGCCGTCTAGCGTCTCTTCTTCCCTTTTGTGACGTTTGATTTTGGTCCCCACGTGCACGATCCCGTCCCTGCCGAGTCGTCTATACGGCCTTGTCTACTTATTTGGCGAAGACCTCATCCCGGGTGGGTTAAATTGAATGTTGATGGCTCCTCTCAAGGGAACCCAAGTGAGAGTTTGGGGGGGGGGGGGGGGGGGAGGGGCGGTATAAACCTCCCCATGGTCGTTTTATTTTTGCGTTTCATCATGATATTATGGGATTGCAACGAACACAACTGTGGAAGCGTAGGCGATGCTGGATGGCATCCTTCTTTGCGGTAAATTGGCTTCTCCAATGTTGAAGTAGAATCCGACTCGAAGACAGTAGTGGACGCTGTAGCAGCCCCTTCTGGGCATTGTTGTTGGAATATATGGTATCGAATGGGGGCTATCCACCATCTAATCCGCTCCCTTAACATCTCCTTCAGCCACATTTTTCGTGAGGGGGACGCAGTGGCGGATGCGCTTGATAGAGAGGCTAGTGATGACTGCCCAAACTCCTTCACTTGGATAAAGGAGGAGGGTTATATCAGATTGGCAACTGTTTGAAACTTATGCTATGGCTTTTATCATGAATCTGAAAACCTGACATTCCCAACTCACGTTAAAGCATTCCCTGTATGCAATGTGCGACAATAAAACCTGGGTGTAGTGACAAATGGGCAGAAGTTGGCTAGAGTGTCTGGAAGTGACTCGTCGCAACAATAGCCATTTGTTAAGAAAAATAAATTAACAAGGATTAATTTCCCACCACTCTGGATATGAGTGGGTAAAGAAGCTAGCCTAGGAGAATTGTATTTATCCTGCTCACATGGAATTTAAAAACACGGATGGGTAAGAGACATGTATTAAGTAGATACAAAGAAATGAAGAGAGTAAACATAGGGTGCCAATCAGGAGGCCAGTGAAAATGAGTTCGAGAAAAATTGATGGATAAAAACTTTGATATATAGGAAGAGAAAATAATAAAATGGGTAAAGATTGTGGTAGAAAAAGATATAAATAAAAAGTTGTAGATGATAGGAAAGAAAGTGATAGATTTATTAATAAAATTTGTATTAGGAGAGGAGATGATCAATGTTATTATTATATATGCATATTAGCCTTCTTTCTTTTGTTTCCTTCATTCCGGCGTGTATGGCTGATTTCTCTTGATTTTGCTCATATGATTGCCATTTTTTTTTTTTCAAAAGCAGGGCCATGCCCTTAAATCTTTGTTAATAAGAATAGATGATGTACAAGTAATACTTTCGAGTGGGCTCCACACAAAAGAGCAGGCCTCACCTATCATATCGGGAAAAAAAAAAAAAAAACTGAAAATAGAGAAAAAAACAAAGAAGAAAGCTAAAGCCACCTTAAAAAAAAAAATAAAAACAATTAAGAAATCGACATTTATATTTCACGAGGCCAATTTACATTTCGGACTTCCCCAGGATAAAAAGGGACCTAGGAAACATCTATCATGAGACTCCCAGGGAAGGGAGAAAAGATGCAACAAAGGAAACAAAAAAAAACTAGGAGCTGGCCCGAGCCTCCTCTACTGTTCCCTAACCGAACCTAGCCCTACCCTATCTAGAAAGAGCAATCCTCTAAGAAGCAATGGGAGATCAGCGTACCTGGAACGAAAAAAGGGGATTGGAGTTACTGATTACTGCCCACGTGTGCTAGAAAATCTACTGGAGCATTGCCTTGCCTGGAGATGTGCCGGAATGGACCTGGCCGATCGTCCGGAGTCTATTAATCGTGGTGGTTCAATATCTCCATTTATACCCGAGTATGCCACTCCCGTTCATTACTTCCCACACTAGCTAAGAGTCTGATTCTACTATCACAGTGGAAAAGCCCATCTTGAGCAATGAAATAGCCCATCATATACCGCCCGGAGCTCAGCATATAAGTTGGAGCCCTCTCCGTAGCCTTCATAAAATGTGAAGAGCAGTTCGCCTTTATCATTTCTACACACCGCCTCTCCCTCCAGCTTTCCCCGAGTTCCTTCTGGACGACCCATCCACATTAACCTTGAGCCAGCCAACAAGTGGCTTAATCCATTTAACCACGACTGGAGAATAAGCATTTCTGGTTTATACAGTGCAACTGACTGACAAGGATGGAGGCCCACAACGTGCTCAGAGTGGGTGACTCCTGTGGGATCAGCGCCGCTGGATTTGAGTTTTTACCGTCGAAATATGATGCGTTTCTATATCAGCGCCGCTGGACATCCACCAAGCAAAGCCACCCTTTCTTTGTATCAAAACAGGGCTTTTCAGCAAGACATTTGATGCCAAGCAGCCACTGAAAGGCAGAAATAATTTTCAGAACATCTCCGCCTCGCGAACCAGCAGCAAGGGCACATTTCCCGACTCCTTTGCTACACAAGCTACAATCATACCCACAGCCAGATGCTACCACCCTTTCTGCATTTACAAGCTATCACCTTTAGAACAAACCAGTAGCCTTATCCTCTGAAACAACTTGTCCAAATCTGCCCAGCCATTCCACCCAAATGACTGACCTTAGAACACAATCTGCTATATTCAAACAATTCAGACGCCTACTCTCAACGGCCCACACCTGATGTAGCCTGCACCGGTCGTCACCAACATTAGCCGAATATCACTTCCAGAACATAGCCACCTCACGAACCATCAACAAGAAGAAAAAACCCAACCCCACAATGCCCAGAGATAGACACCCCCTGGATAGCCTCACTATATATTTTCCAGCATATGCACCAGAAAGAAACTACATTCACTTCACTTTCCATTCCAGAAACCTACTTCTCCTGAAGATCTAAAGCTGAAGCTAATTTGAACTTGAGGCCGCACAACAAAATCACAGATTGAACCATGGACAGCAGAGAACGCAGCATCTGCATGCTGAGGAAAATAGCCATATCATATGATTGCCCTTGACTTTCCATACATCCTAGAGGCACCAACATTCCAATAATGTTATTGTGGTCTTTAGGAGTGATGCGCCCTCGTGCACAAAAAAAGGAAGAAAAACCCAACAATGGTATTGTGCAGAAATTAAGCCAACAAGCTTTTAATGTAGCAATCAGGATGGATCAGGCCTTAAAAAATTTCAGATCCAAATAATTTAGCAAACTTGTTTTATGCAACTCCAAAAGCATCCCAGCTTTGTGGGGGTAAATCTATCCGCTCATCAGGAGAAAACCATTATGTTAACCATATGTACCAAGTTTCAGCCCATGAAAGCTATGATAAGCTAGACCAATGTGATGACATAAAACCATTACGGTGTGGCTTGCTTGATATTTGTGTTAGGGTGATTTTTGTATTTGCACTTCATTCTGGTGAGTTACATCTAATTAATAAGACAATATCACAACACAAATTCAGTTATTAAAGGTCTCTTTACATTAAATTGCAATTCAATTGAATTGCATTTCTATCGAGTCTTCCCAATCCAAATAAAAGAAGAAGAAGAAGACCAAGAAGAAACAAACATTTACGAGACCAACAATCACCCTAGAGATGTTCAGATAAAATGCTGTACATATGGGAACCTTAAAATAAAAACACATTCTTACCCTCCAATGTATAACTTGCTCGTAACATCCTAGAATGGTACAAATGGTAGGATGCATCATAAAGATCATCCTGGCTGAATACCAGGATGGTCCATTCATCAGCCAGGCTACACCATGAAAATAAATGGACAGCTGATGTCCCACGCAGATGTTCAACCCAAGGGATACATTAGAAGAAGAAAATGGAAATGTTGTATGTTAAAGCTCCTATACAACCAATGTTGTATATATACATTTATTAAAACTATCCACATAGAGAGGGCGGGCCACGCCATTTGCAATCATCTTGATCATGGCGCATCAGCATCAGCGTCGGCGTCAGCAGCCAGCGGCGTTGGCCTCGGCTTGGGCATCTGTGACGTCGTCGGTGTTGACATTAGCACTAGCATTGGCGCCGGCGCCTATGAGGGCCCTGGCTTCAATGTTAACGTTTGCGAGTGAGAGCTGGGGTGTTGATGCGGGTGGATCCACTAGATCAGCGGTGCCCAACAAGTGCCGGCCTGCATGACACCCATCATGGCTCAGGAAAGCCATGACAAGGAGCACCCAAAAGAGGAAACGAGCCATTGAAGCCATGCTTGAACCAAAATCACGAGAAAGATGTGGAGAGGAGTGGGCTTTTTATTGTGGTGGGATGGTGGGCTTTTATCAACGGGACCCACTATTTAATAAATACTGACGGCGTGCCCTAAACTCAAAGTGAATTGGATTGAAGGGGAGTTTCACTACTATGGATATAATCATCTAATTGGTGAGCTTTTGGCATATTGCCTATCCATGGTAGGGCCCATAATACTATAATCATTAGTTTCGTATTGCTGGGTGCTTAATTACAAAGACCTTAGGGTGTTGCACAAAAACCTAATCTAGCCTCCCAAAACACTAGAATTATGAGATAATAAAGTAATGAAAACAATCAAAGCATAAACCACACGACACAAGAAGAGATTTTTACGTGGAAAACTCTCAAAGAGGTAAAAACCACGGGACCTCGTCCAGATCAACAATCCACTATGAAGTAGAACGTTACCACCTTCTTCACTCACACAGGAGTGGATGAACAATAAGAGAATAAAAGAAAAATGGTGAGATCTCACCAATCACGAGGACGTAGAAGCGCTGAGATGTTGATTGCACAATAGATCACCTCCACGAGCATAACCTTCCTTCAACAAGCTTCCTCTCTCTCTTTCTCTCTCTCTCTCTCACACCCTTGATAGCCCTAAACCCTTTAGCAAACCCTTGCAAAGCTTTAGAAAACCCTCTTGCATTACCTAGAAAGGCCCTAGGCACCCCTATTTATAGTTTAGGAAACTCCATTTCTTACCCATTGCGAACGGGCCTCGGATTTCCGCAGTCCGCATAAGATCCGGACTCAAATCTGCGTAAGCTCGACTGGTCGAGCTGAGTCCTCGATTGGTCGAGCAGCCCACTCGACCGGTTGAGCACCTCAGAGAAAAATCATCAATTGGTCGCTGGACTTTGAGTCGAGCCCCACTCGACTGGTCGAGCGCCACCAACGATCGGTTGAGCAGCCCACTCGACCGGTCAAGCAATGCAGTGAATTATTCTCATTTTTCACCCGCTGCTCCATCTCTCCTCTAACTGAGGAGGAAAAATTCCATCAAATCTCCCCCTTTCCGACTTAGGAGGAATTTACCTTCTTCAAGCCAGTTTGGTTTCTACAAACTTTAAACTTGCCCTTGAGCAAAGCCTTGGTCATCATGTCTGACCCATTATCGTCCGTGTGGACCTTCTCAAGTTGTAACACCTTCCGTTTCAAAGTATCCCTGATCCAGTGATACCGAATCTCTATGTGCTTCGACTTGGAGTGCTGACTTGGATTCTTGCTCAAGTGTATAGCGCTTTAACTATCGCAATACACCATGTGCTACTCCTACTTCAGGCTAAGTTCCTGTAGGAACCTCTTCATCCAAAGCATCTCTTTACATGCCTGTGTGACTGTAATGTACTCGGCCTCTGTCGTTGACAATGCTACGACCTTCTAAAGCTTGCTCTGCCAATAAATCGCTCCCTCTATAAACGTGAACATGAACTCCGATGTAGACTTCCTAGAGTCTATATCGTTTGCCATATCTACATCTGTGTAGCCCTCTAATTAACACAGGTTTTCCGTCACCATAGCATAGGCTTAACCAGGATGAGCCTTTTAAATATTGCAGTATCCATTTCACTGCTGCCGAATGCTCTTTGCCAGGATTGACAAGATATCAGCTGACAACACCAACCACATATGTTATGTCTGGGCGCGTACACACCAAAGCATACATCAAACTTCCTACCGCTGATGCGTAGGGTATCTTCTTCATCTCATCTACCTCTGCCTTCGTCTTGGGACACTGCCTGTCGCTCAATTTGAAGTGGCCATCCAGTGGAGTACTGACCAGCTTCGCTGCATTCATATTGAACCGCTTTAGGACTTTCTTAATATACCGCTCTTTTTTTTTTTCAATATACCGTTCTTGTGACAGCCAAAGCTTCTTGCTGCTTCTGTCATGGGTTATCTCCATTCCTAGGATCTGTTTAGCTGGGAACAAGTCTTTCATTGCAAATGACTTGCCCAACTCCTGTTTCGACCTGTCGATCTTCTTGATATATTTTTCCATGATGAACATGTCATCAACGTATAACAGCAGAACTAAGAAATCACCATCTGAGAACTTACGCGTGAACACACGGTGGTCCGACTCCGTTCTGTCATACCCATGCTTCAACATAAACGAGTTGAACTTCTTGTACCATTGCCGTGGAGTTTGTTCAACATCACCCGTACAAGCTCTTCCTCAGCGTACACACCATATTCTGTTTGCCCTTGACTTCGAACCCCTCTTGTTGGTGCATGTAGATCTCTTCTTCCAGGTCACCATGAAGAAGATAGTTTTAACATCTAACTGCTCTATCTAGATCCATGCTAGCCACCAACCCAGCAACACCCGTATGGATGTCATCTTCACCACTGGTGAGATATCTCCTCGAAGTTTATTCTTTCCTCTGACCAAATCCTTTCACAATGCCTTGATCTCGTCAATTCTTCGCTCAAGCCTGAACCAACCACAGCGCGATGTCATGTAATCTCTTGTGCTTCCTGAATTTTCCTTTTCCTCCCATCCCTTCTTTCCAGCCTTCTGCCTTTAGAATCTCGCTGTAATCCATTCGCGTGATCTGGTTCATTTTCCTCACCTGCTTCTCATAGTACTCTCAAAGCTTTCTGCCCTTAGGCAATTTCACCATATCATATGTGTGATTCTTATGTAAGGATTTTATCTCCTCTTGCATAGCTTTCAACCACTCCCCCTTATGCTCATCGGCTAGGGCCTCAGAATAATCTTCTAGCTCTCCCCCATCATCAGCATAATGTACTCATGCGACGAGTACTTCTTGGACGACTGTCTCTCCATAGATGACCGCCTCACCTGTGGCTCAACAAGTGGATCAAGTGGGACTGCTCCCCTAGTCCATCTTCTAAAGGAACTCCCTCGTCTTTGTACTTACTGTACTCCCCCGTCATCAGGCATCATGGGAGGAATAATTGGATCATGTCCTCTAACTCAACTCACTTGAACTAGGCTGGTTCTTCTTTGGCTTACCAATGTCTTCTATACACTGATCTTCAAAGAAAACCACATCTCTGCTCCTGATGAGCTTCTTCTCGGTCGGATCCCACAATCTGTAACCGAATTTTTCATCACCGTACCCAAAGAACACACACTGCTTGATCTTTATATCGAGCTTAGACCTCTCATCCTTTGGTACGTGAATAGATGCCCTGCATTCAAACACCCTGAGATGACTGTATGATGGATCCTATCCAGTCCACACCTTCTCAGGTACTTTTCCATTCAACGGGGCTGATGAAGACCTGTTTATCAAATACACTGCTGTGTGCATTGCTTCTCCCTAGAACGTCTTAGGTAATTTCGCATGGGATAACATGCATCTGATTCTCTTTATAATGGTGCGGTTCATTCGTTCAGCTACACCATTATGCTAAGGGGTCTTGGGAACCGTCTGTTCATGCCATATACCCAGGGACTTATAATACTCATGGAAGTCACCAACGTATTCACCACCATTGTCAGTGCGGATGCACTTCAATGATCTACCTGTCTCTCTCTCGACCATAGCATGAAACAATTTAAACACACCAAAGACCTCGTCCTTGGATTTCAAAACATAAACCCAAACCCTCCTAGATGCATCATCATCATATAATAGTGACAAAATAAATGCCCCACCCAAGGTTTTTGTCCTCATACGACCACAAACATAAGAATAAACAAATCTAATGCATGCACTTTATTAACATGAGAAGCAGATTTTAACGAACGAAACTCTATGTTGTTTCCATGATAAACAATCAATACAGACTTGAGAGGTATACCTGTCACGTCTAAAAGGAGTCGCTTCCTCGCTAATAGCTGAAGCCCTATTTTACTCATGTGGCCTAGACGTATGTGCCACATGTCAATAGATGAATCTTCCACTGCGTTCAACCCACCCTTGCATACACTGACACTTGCCTTGTACAGGGTGCAATACTTATTTCCTCTGGCTACGATCAATGAACACTTGATGAGCTTCCAGCGCCTACCAGCAAAATAGCTTTCATAGCCATCATCATTCAGCCTTCCCGTTGACATCAAGTTGAGGTGAAGGTTTGGGATATGCCTCACATCCCTAAGAACCAATGTACAGCCCACATTGGTCTTCACACAAATATCACCAACCCCTACGATCTTCGATACGCCAGAATTTTCCATCTTCACGGTCCCATAGTCACCTGACTTGTAGCTTGTGAAGAAGTCTCTGCGTGGAGTCGCATGAAAAAAGGCTCCTGAGTCTATCATCCAGTCGGTGTCCTGACTCGTAACCGTGAGACAAATATCATGATTTGCTGAAAGAATAACTACAACGTCGCCATCTGAAGCAACCGCAATGGAATCTAATTCATCTTCCTTCTCCTTTCGTTTTCCTTTCTTGTTGTTCTTTTTACCACGACATTTATGCTTGTAGTGGCCTTTCTTGCCACAATTTCAGCATTTAACATCTTTCCTGGTACTCGACTTGTCTCTTAATTTATCTCGGGCCTTCCCGCCCTTCCTGTTCTTTCCTCTCCCCCGTTCCTGTGTCACAAGGGCCTCTTGCTAAGTAGACCCCTGAGACTTCCTCCTTATCTCCTCATTGAAGAGACAACTGGTTACCTGTTTCATAGATATCTTTTCGTCTAGCGTGGAGTTACTTAGAGACACCACCAATGTCTCCCAACTATCTGGCAATGAACTAAGCAATAACAAAGCCTGTAATTCATCATCTAGGACCATCTTAATAGCGGAGAGCTGGTTCAATATATTGCTGACCTCATTCATGTGCTCGGCCACAGAACCACCATCTTTGAACTTGATATTCACAAGTCATCGTATCAAGAAAATCTTATTGCCGGCTGTCTTTCTCTCGTTCAGCCCTTGTAATTTCAATTATAGGCTAGCGGCTGAGGTCTTCGTAGACACATGGTGGAATATGGAATCGTCCAACCATTGTCTAATAAACCCTACCGCCTTTCGGTCCATCTTCTTCCAATCATCATTAGACATATCCTTGGATTTTGTTGATATGCCTAAAATTGGAGAATATAAGTCCTTACAATAAAGTAAGTCCTCCATCTTAGCCTTCCATATGGTCCAGTTAGAACCATTGAGGCTAATCATCTTTGATGAGCCACCTTCCATAATTCAAAACTGATCCCACTCCGTTCAATGAACTTAGCTCTGATACCACTTTGTTGGGGGCCTTACATAAAACCTTAGGATCTAGCCTCCCAAAAACACCAGAATTATGGGATAATAAAGCAATGAAAACAATCAAAGCATAAACCACACGACACAAGAGATTTTTACGTGGAAAACCCTCAAAGAGGTAAAAACCACGGAACCTCGTCCAGATCAACAATCCACTATAAAGTAGAACGTTACAACCTTCTTCACTCACGCAGGAGTGGATAAACAATAAGAGAATAAAAGAAAAATGGAGAGATCTCACCGATCATGAGGACGTAGAAGCGCTAAGATATTGATTGCACAGTTGATCACCTCCACGAGCATAAACTCCCTTCAACAAGCTTCCTCTCTCTCTCTCTCTCTCACACACACACACACACACACACACACACACACACCTTTGATAGCTCTAAACCCTTTAGCAAACCCTTGCAAAGCTTTAGGAAACCCTCTTGCATTACCTAGAAAGGCCCTAGGCACCCCTATTTATAGTTTAGGAAACCCCCTTTCGCACCCCTTGCGAAAGGGCCTCGGATTTCCGCAGTCCGCATAAGATTCAGACTCAAATCTGCGTAAGCTCGATTGGTTGAGCAGAGTCCTCGACCGGTCGAGCACCTCCCTCGATTGGTCGAGCACCTCGGAGAAAAATTATCAATTGGTCGCTGGACTTTGAGTTGAGCCCCACTCGACTGGTCGAGCGCCACCCACGACTGGTCGAGCAGCACGATGACTTACTCTGATTTTTCACTCGCTACTCCATATCTCCTCTGAACTGAGGAGGAAAAACCCCATCAGTAGTATGCCACATATATGAAGATTGATTACTTGATAACGTAGCACTGAATGCTTTATCAGACAAAATGATGTTTAAAGAGAAACGTTCACATACTATGTTGCATGGGAAGTCAAGCATACAGAGCTATTTTTGAAGGTAACGTGCTACTTGTTTATAACATCCAAGCCATGCAGATGGTGGCAAGCTTTATGAAGAGCATCTTGGGCGGAAACCAAGATGTTTCACTGTACAGATGGGCTACACCGTCAAAATCAATGGAAAGCTTACAATCCAAATCAATGCACTTTTGTCATCCAGATAATCAATAGATTACTCCAATTTTTGCATAGGTGATCTCTATGGTAGGACCCACTGCTTTCACGGTTCTGATATTCCAACGAAATGACGAGTTCACAGAAAATAAAAACCTTATACGTGAACACTTTTCATACCCTAACACTTCAGGAAAAAAAAAAAGAAAAAAAAAAAAGGCTTGGGTGGGGATTTCTAAAGTGGTCCACTGGTGCAACATCAAGAAGGGGTATTTGTCTGCCAATTCATGACACGTAGCATGTGGTGTGATCAATCTAAACCAGCCATCCAGTAAATCCTCGGTGGGGATGCCCGGCAGGTGAAAATTACTCCAACTGTTATTCAATTTTCAAAAAATAATAATTCAAATGAAATACTTTTATTATCAATTAAATCACTTGCACCCAAAATATAAATCATGTGGCATGATCATTGGATTGGTCAGATAGAGCCCGCTACGTGGACAGTTCAAATTTATATCAGAATTTTCCTTCTAGCTTGGCATGCTTCCAATTTTATTTTATTTTATTTTGCTTTGTTCCTCACCATGAAAACTAGACACCCTTAGAATTGGCTAGGTTGATCTAACCATCATGTAGTTCACCAGCTAAATTAAAGGCTCATGGATATTATTTTATTTGATAGGGTTATAAGATTATTTTTAGACCATCCCATCATCCCATCATCATCATCGTCGAATAGGGAATTATTGTACGGCTCCGCCCCAAATTCATGTTTAGCATAGTACGGTACGTTAGAGAGCACGGTTTCATCAACGTCGAACACCCATATCTCCTTTCCATCACCTCCCAGCAGAAGATTAGCGGCGTAGGTCGCTGCCGTGTCAGCAAACACCTTGAAGTCCTCACGGTATAGATGACCCAACATGTAGTGGCCCACATAGTCCTCGCAAGATTGCGGGACCGTCATCCAATCGAGGATATTGTTAGTCTCCACCGCTAGCTGTGCATGAGATCCCATGGACACCGAGATCCCTGATCCAGTGAGTGGACAGAGGAGATGAATTGGGAGGGGTAGTCCACCCCTTCTAACGTTTGAAGCGTGGGAAGGTGCTAGGAAGGTTGTGAGGAAGAGTATTGCTAGGAAGGTTATTTAAATCACAATTGGCGGACATTTAATTTGTTGATACAAAAATCTGGTACGCCCTCCTTGGACCCTTTACCTGCACAGGAAGAAGACAATGGAGACCCTGGCTAGAGCTGGGGACCCTCCAATGCCAAAGTCAGGACTAGGATCGTATTGAAGGGTTTGAGAGAGTGTTTGCATACCTTTCACCCTTGAAGTCTCTTATATTTATAGAAGGGGGAGAATCCCATCGTGCCAGGATTCTTTCCTGATATTTTAGAGATTAATGTCAATCCAATTTAGGACTTTAGCCGATCCCGATCCTCGAGATCAGGGATCTTCTTCCTGGATTTTTGGGAAGGTGTTTCACATCACACCGTTTCTCCTTTTCTCGATAGATTTTACCCGATTGAATCGGGCCTGACCGACTCTATTGATAAGCGAGTCTTGGCTGGCTATAGAAGGTTGAACTACTTGCCTTCTGTCGGATGAGACGAGACCGATTCATAATCAGTGCGCCTTTTGTAACATCCTGAATTTTCACTGTTTTGGATTTCCAAAAATCATTGATTTTTTTTTTTTTTTTTTTTTTTTTTTGTAATTAACTTATATTATCTTACTGACCATTAGCACTCAATGTTAGTTTATACAGAGGTGGTACCAGTAAAGAACCGCACAAGTCCGATTAATCAACCGTAGGAAGCCAATGAATCCGCCCGGATCTTGGCTAATAGACCAAATGAACCCCGTTACTCTTGTAGCCTAAAACTGAAGGTTTAGAGTAATCATGACCAAATTTCCATTTTCATTAGTTATAAATAGGCCATACTATGAACATAGTTAATGCAAACGCTAATCGGTACCCACGAGAAATCTCATTACCAAATTCATTCCAGAAATGCCCCGATTTTCCAAACAAGCTCTAGACCGCTCATTGGTGAGCCACTAGTTCCAAAATTATAGAGTAATGTCCGTCTTACTGGGCTCGACGTCCATCGCAGGAGTCGGACCTGGGTAGTGTCCAGAACCGCTCAACTTGAACCAAAGGACGAGTGCATGAGAAGTGCAAATACCCTAAAGAAAGGAGCTGAAACTTAAGTGAATTTAGTCGTCCACTCTTATGCAAAGTTGAGGATTTCGGACCATCGGTTTGCAACTAAACTTCACTCATGGAGTAATGATATTTCCGTGCTCATATCCGTATAGCCGCGGCCCCGATCGACTATCGGTGACCGTTGAATAGACTTTTAATCATATCTGTCGATCGGCGCGTCTAAATGGCGGGCCGATTGTGTATGTGCATAGATCATCACTAGGGCCAGCTATCCAACGGTGGGTATCGAGTCCTACACCCTATAGTGGGCCCTAGAGGCTAGAAAAACCCTTCCATAAGGTTAGTATAGTAAAAACCCAACACTTGGGGCCATTGACACTAAATCTGGCATTATAAAAGGGCCTCATTTGGGGTACCCCTCTCCCCATACGAATTTGCCCTAGAAGGGAAAGAGAGAAGAGAGAAAAGGGAGAAAGGGAGAGGAGAAAGGAAAAGAAGAAAGGAAGAAGAGAGGAAGGAAGAGTGAGGAAGGGAGAGGAAGTGGGTTATAACAAAAGTGGGGCCCAAGGGAGTTCAATCTTGCAAGTCCCTACCTCTTCTTCAAGAAAACCTCCACCAAACCCACTCTTGCCAAGAAGCGGAGGTAAGAATGGTATATTTTCCCTTCAATAGAGCAACATAGTGTAGATTTCTAGGCATTAATGTTGTCTTTCTTGTTTTTGATTTAGGAAATGGTGGTTTTACCCAAATCCCCAAACCCTAAGATCTCAAAGAATGAAAATCTCTTCTTAAGGTGCGGACTATTATTCTTAGGTGGCCTAGCACTAATTTCATTACGAGCCTAATGATTTTGATTACTTGGATGGTGCATTTGGAGAATCTAGAGAAACCTTACGAATTGCTTGGTTTGTTTGGAATTGTATGAAATTGTACGTCTTTTGATTTCCTTCATATGATGTTGTTCTTGTCTCTCACATGATTTGGTACAATGGATGATTGCATGCTATGTCTTGTTTGAATTTCTATGTGGTGTCGACTTATAGTTTGTATGATCCATTGACTATTGTGCAATTTAATTCTATGAGACATAGGAAATGTTTAACATCCTCACTAACCCACACATCACACATGCACCTTATTTCATTATGTTGTTAGCTTACTTGTGGAAAAATCTAAATTGTATGTGGAAAACACGGATGCATGATATCGCCTATGCTAGTTGGTAGTGTGGATTTTTAGCATGGTATGGAGGATCATCAACCCTTGGGTTGGTCAGGAAAATGAGTAGAGTGAGGGTGGTCCCGTTGGTAGGACTACCCTGGGCTAAACCCATAGGTTTGGGCGAGTGCGGGTGGGCGACAGTAGTTAGACTACATGGGTCGCTCAGACCAGATGTCGTCTGTCACGTGCTTGCCTAGACTTATGCGGTATAGCCTGTTATTGACCAACCTTGCTTGTTAATCTTGATTGCTCACATATGTATGGAACCTAGAACACCCTACAACCGTTGTAGCTCATCGATAACCACTTAAAGCTGGTCCACCATCTCGTGAGCCGGGCATGGTGGAATGGAACACTGTGTCCGAGTTGTCGGCCTACGCTGTGGTGATAAACCTCCCCGTGGTGACCGCGAGAGATCCCAGTTCTCAGCACTCCCCATGTGTTTGAAGTCGGGGATGGGGAACCCGACGGGATCAAGGATCGCGGTGTCCTGGCCTCGCTCGTTGAGGGGCCTTGGCATCGCAACTAGTTGAGGGCATTGATACGTAGGATGTATCAGTTTCCCTAACCTGCTGGATGATGGAATTAGTAAGAACTTGGCTAACATTATCAACGCATAGCACTAGTTCGGTTGGCGACTCGACAGTTGTGGTCGGTCTGAGGGAGTGTTGGTCATACGCGATCGTTAGATGGAGTCGCTCGAGGGAGTGTTGTGGCGAGGGCATGCATCATATCATCTATATGTATCATGTATTAACAGATTAGTTATGTTCTATGAATGATTGTCTTCCATTAGTTCATATATAATTGATGCCTGTTACAACTTAAGACTAATAGCACCCACTGAGTTGATCACTCACTCCCACTCTGGGATAGTGTTTTAAAACACCAACCAGACTCTCCTATAGATGCTAGTGACGCAGAGTACGAGGAGCCTGGCAGCACGAGTCTTGATGAGGAGAACGAGCTGTCTTACTTCCCGCTGATGAGCGGTTCTCCATCGGCTTAGTTGACGGGATTTAGATCGCTGAGTAGTGGACTCAGTGCATCATTTTTTTCTGTATATGTTATTTTTGTGATTTTGTTGGGTAACGCCTTGTGCGACCCATTTATATTCTTTTGGACTGGTATATATCTGATCTCTTTTATTTCAGTAGACTTGTTGTGATTGTGCTTCATGTTCCAAGAAGTTTCATGCTACGCATTTAAACTCGATTAAACGCAAATTAACAAAAATCGGCTATAAGTGACACCCAGGAACTTGGGAGTTGAGTGTATGCACGACCCCCGTTTTCCAGGGCGTTACAAGATGGATTAGAGCAATAGTTTGGAATCCCTTGGGCTATGGGTCATGAACTCACTAACGTGTCCGCTGACTCGAGAGTAAACGCAACAGAGACTTAGAATTATAGGGACCATCCCAGACCCTGAACCAACAAGTTGTAGACGGAGGGTAGGACTTCCAAGGAGTTAGGAATGGCTAGTAAGAGAAGGTCGCGATGCTAGGAAGCGGGATCGGGAGCCTTACAGCGCCCCAACACATTGATAAGAACAACCCGAAAATTGAAAGAATTGAAGGTCGAAACCAACATCCACATATGAATGAGCTAGTTCTGGGCCAAATTTAATAGTTCCGGCCCGTTCGAGGATAGGGATTTAGGGGTGAACGAGATTTTACCGAAATTAGTGGAACGGGAGAAAAGTGAGATTTTGGCCCCTAAACGGGAAGAATCTCATTAAACAAATAGGCCCGTTGCGTAAATCGGCTTCTCTTACCCCAAATTCATAAATGACACTTCCTCGGGGGCCTTACCGGCGCCCGGGAAACCGCATTCTAAAAGTAGACCTTGCCTGGAAGAATAGCAAGCTGGCATGACCACGCCCGAACCTGGCGTGCCCACACCCAACCCTCCAGGGACTCGGCGTGCCCACGCCTGACCAACGTGCCCACGCCCAACCTTCTAGGGACTCGGCGTGCCCACGCCTAACCAGCGTGCCCACGCCAGAATTTTCTGTAAAATTTGGTCGACTTAAAAAATTTATATCTCCTTCGTTACAACTCTGATTTAGGTGATTCAAAAGTCAGATTGAACCTTGATGAGTCTAATTTTATATAAAAATAATAAAAAAATAAAATAAAAATTATAAAATAGTTAAAATTAAGATGTTCTGTCAACTATTCAAAAATTATTGATTTCAGACAGCTGTTGCTCCTAGAAATTTAATAATTTATTCACAACTCCAAATAAGATGAAATTTTATGAGATGACTTTAAACTCAATGATAAAATATTATAAAAATTTTAAAAATAATTTAGTTACCAAAAGTACAAGAAACCTTACAAGAAATAGAGATATCGTGCAATCTTATAGAAAAAAAATCGTTAGTTTCAGACAAATGTCACTTCTAGAATTTTTTTTTTCTACAACTCGAAATGAAATAAAATTTTGTAGAGTGAGTTTAATCTTAATGATAAACTATAAAATTTTTTTATTACTAAATATATAAGAAATGTTATAATGGCCCCCGCCTGGGCTGCCAATGGGTGGCCCTTTTTGTGTTTTAAACTTGTGTGGGGTCACTTGAAGACCCCTATCCCAGCCCTTCTCTTCCTCATTCCAAAAACCACAACCCATTTCTCTCAAATCCCTCTCCTCATCCATGAAACCCATCCCAATAACCCTTACTCAAATCCTTCAATTCTTCTCAAATCTCATTTCCAAAGCCCTCTTCAATTTCTACATCAAAGCCCCCTTCCATTTCTAAATCTTCATCATATTAGTTATATAAATTACTATATTTCAAGATTTAATTGAGCCATATTAAGTACATTCAAAGGTTCTAGAAATGAGTTTACGCAGTAGCTTAATTGAGAGTTTCACCAGAAATGTCGTCAAAATTTATGATTTTTTTTTTTTTTCAGTCTTTTATTATCATTATTACTTTTTGAGTTATGACTTTCCTAAAATCCCAACACATACTTTTTGAGCCGTCCTCAAATCGTCACCTACACATCTCTCTTGACCGATCATCAAGTCTCCTACCCTGACTTGGCATGACACATCAAGTCAACTACTTACGTGGTCAAGTTGGCTTGGTTTTGAATCCATGACTTCTAACAAAGAAAAAACCCCACCAACGAGCCAATTAACATGCACATGCGCTTGCGTGTCCTTGCATTATTTTTATATTTTATTGATATATATGGATTTTTTTTTAAAAAATTATAAATAGTATTACTTCAACTATATTTGAATAGAGTTGAGTAAGACTAGTCATAGGCCTCGAGTAAACCCAACCCAACTAGACATTGAGTCGAGTTTTTATTTATTTATTTATTTCTAAAACATGTGATGGATCAGGCTAGATATTGGGATCTAGGACTAACAACCGGGTGCATCTAATAGACGAGTTGGATGATACTTACATGTCATGGTGGGCCACACATAGGTTTAAAAAAGGCTGGTACTTATCATACATGCATGCTTGTTTTAAAAGACCCTGTAGACCTTCCTATATTAACTAATAAATAGTTTTCTTAGGTCTAATTTGGGTACTTTCTAGGTTGAGTTCATTATAATATTTGATAAGATGGAACCAAATGTGGTGACTTGTAATTCATTGATTGATGGATGGTGTGAGTTGGGTAAGACAGAACTTGTATCACACATTTTGCTGTTAATGGGTGAGAAGGGTATTTTGCCGAATGGGGTTAATTATACTTCGTTGATTAAAGCCTACTGTAAAGAAAGTGAGATTTAATATATATATATATATATATATATATATATATATATATATATATATATGATATAGCTCGTTTGACTCTATCGCCTAATTTGCTTGCTCGGCTTCACCATTTGAGGTGGGCATGTAATAGTTGTGTTGGGTTTAGTACTAGATGGGACCATGTCAAGATGCGAGTGTAATCAATGTGAGGCTCCGCCATGGCCGGCTCTTGGATTCTAGTGTCATATCACGAGTACTTCCCTAAGTGCAGACTATGAAGCACTCGCACACACCATCGTTGCGAATGAGTCAGCCTACCACCATAGTGTAGTCACGCTATTTTGGAGAGGAAAGTAACATAAAAGAGCCTTCAAGGTAAGCGAATTTGTTACACTAGAACTCAAGAATGAAGTTTATGTGGTTAGTTACAAATGAGGACCCGTCTTCCTTATGTAGACCTAAGATCCTTTTAGCTACCTTACATGGATAGCTAAGATAAGGCTTACGATGTCATCCTGCTGTTAAGAAAACTTTAGAAACCATCTAGATAATCATTCGTAGTCTCTACAATACATTCTTCTACCACTCTAGAATTTCCTATACATGTAGGAACCTCTTAACCTACAAAATGTGCAAAAATGCCCAGTTTAATGGAGTAGCCTCCTCGAAATTTCTGGTATATATATCCATGACATCAGTTAACAGATGAAGATTGATGCCATGTGGGTTGCCAATGAACTAAGTGTATTTTTTTTCATATTGGAGTTTTAGTATTTTGTTTCTTTTTAGAAATTACTTCTAACCATGATAGAAATCGTCTTGTATGATTAAATTAGATTATTTTTAGTATATTTTTCTACTTCAAATAGTTTCTAGTACGGTTGAACTACAACTCTTGAATAGGGTGAGTTTGATTGTTTAATACTTTCTAAGTTCATATTCGATGTAGTTTTCACTAAAATATTATAAGTTTTCTTATTTTCTTATAGAATCAAGATTCATACCACATTGAGGAAATGATGTTCTTCCTCTTTCCATTACCACGGCCTTTTTAGGGTCACCATCCCTTCAAACCTCTGAAATATCCTAGAACTTTCGGTTCTTTATTCTCTCTCGAAATTAGCGAAACCTAAGCACGGTTTGCTCATAACCCACTAGCCATAAGATTGAAATGGTAATTCATATAAAATTTTGTACCTTTAGAAACTCTTTAGGATGATGTTTGACCATAAGCATAGTAAGAGAATTATTAATTACTAATTTAGACAAGAATTAAAATGAGAACTCTCTTGGACCAAGACCCAAAGGACGACCTTATAAATAGGAGATTTGAACTTTTCGATGATGGACATTCCTTAAATAATTAGATTGATCGGACTACGGAATTATGGAAATATACACCTGCGAGCATTCGCGGCTTGACCCAATTCTCAATCCTGGGCGACAACCAATGGACTTACTGCTTGACCAAGCAGAAGACCAGGATCCATCAGGATGAAGAAGGGATACAATGAGCCTTCTACCCTGGTCAGGTAGACGATCGACGTATCGAGTTCAAGCCGACTACAACCGTCTCTCCGTGTTGGTCGTACATTGAAAACAAATATTTTACTCTAGATAGAGGGAAATTGTCGTCATGAATCTAAATCTTTAAAAATAAATAGATGATTAAATAAATTGTAGTAAACTATCAGGGTGGGAAAAAAAATAAAAATTTAAGGGGGGGAAGACTAAAATGAGTCAGAGTAGTATTGATAGTATACACCCTACCACGAATATAAACTTGAAATCAATTAAACTTATGCAAATGAAATAATAAAATCTTTACTTATTACCCTTAGGCAATTTCGGGGATGAAATTATTTTTAAGGGGGGTAGATTGTAACATCCTGGATTTTCACTATTTTGGATTTCCAAAAATCTTTGAAATTTTTTTTGTAATTAACTTATATTATCACTTACTGACCATTATCATTCAATGTTAGCTTATACAGGGGTGGTACCAGTAAACAACCGCACAAGTTCAATTAATCAACCGTAGGAAGCCAATAAATCCGCCCGAATCTTGTCTAATAGACCAAATGAACCCCTTTACTCTTGTAGCCTAAAACCGATGGTTTAAAGTAATCATGACCAAATCTCCAATTTCACTAGTTATAAATAGGCCACACTATGAACATAGTTAATCCAAACCCTAATCAGTGCCCACGAGAAATCTCACTACCAAATTCATTTCAGAAATGCCCCGATTTTCCAAACAAGCTCTAGACCGCTCATTGGTGAGCCACTAGTTCCAAAATTATAGAGTAATGTCCGTCTTACTGGGCTCGACGTCCATCGCGGGAGTCAGAGCTGGGTAGTGTCTAGAACAGCTCAACTTGAGCCGAAGGACGAGTGCATGAGAAGTGCAAATACCCTAAAGAGAGGAGCTGAAACTTAAGTAAATTGAGTCGTCCACTCTTATGCAAAGTTGAGAATTTCAAACCGTCGGTTTATGACAAACTTCACTCATGGAATAAGGATATTTCTCTGCTCATATCCGTATAGCCGCGACTCCGATCGACTATCGGTGACCGCTGAACAGACTTTTAATCATATCTGTCGATCGGCGCGTCCAAATGGCGGGCTGATTGTGTCTGTGCGTAGATCATCACTAGGGCCAACTATCCAACGGTGGGTGTCAACCCCTACACCCTATAGTGGGCCCTAGAGGCTAAAAAAACCCTCCCATAGGGTTAGTATAGTAAAAACCCAACACTTGAGGCCATTAGCACCAAATCTGACATTATAAAAGGACCTCATTTGGGGCACCCCTCTCCCCATACGAATTTGCCCTAGAAGGGAAAGAGAGAAGAGAGAAAAGGGAGAAAGGGAGAAGAGAAAGAAAAAGAAGAAAGGAAGAAGAGAGGAAGGAAGAGTGAGGAAGGGAGAGGAAGTGGGTCATAGCTAAAGTGGGGCCCAAGGGAGTTCAATCTCCCAAGTCCCTACCTCTTCTTCAAGAAAACCTCCACCAAACCCACCCATGCCAAGAAGCGGAGGTAAGAATGATATATTTTCCCTTTAATAGAGCAACATAGTGTAGATTTCTAGGCATTAATGTTGTCTTTCTTGTTTTTGATTTAGGAAATGGTGATTTTACCCAAATCCCCAAACCCTAAGATCTCAAAGAATGGAAATCTCCTCTTAAGGTACAGACTATTATTCTTAGGTGGCCTAGTAACAATTTCATTACGAGCCTAATGATTTTGATTGCTTGGATGGTGCATTTGGAGAATCTAGAGAAACCCTAGGAATTGCTTGGTTTGTTTGGAATTGTATGAAATTGTACGTCTTGTTTGATTTCCTTCATATGATGTTGTTCTTGCCTCTCACATGATTTGGCGCAATGGATGATTGCATGCTATGTCTTGTTTGAATTTCTATATGGTGTCGACTTATAGTTTGTATGATCCATTGACTATTGTGCAATTTAATTCTATGAGACATAGGAAATGTTTAGCATCCTCACTAACCCACACATCACACGTGCACCTTATTTCATTATGTTGTTAGCTTGCTTATAGAAAAATCTAAATGTATGTGGAAAACACGGATGCATGATATCTCCCATGCTAGTTGGTAGTGTGGATTTTTAGCATGTATAGAGGATTATCAACCCTTGGGTTGGTCAGGAAAATGAGTAGAGTGAGGGTGGTCCCATTGGTAGGACTACCCTGGGCTAAACCCATAGGTTTGGGGGAGTGCGGGTAGGTGACAGTAGTTAGACTTCATGGGTCGCTCGTACCCGATGTCGTCTGTCACGTGCTTGCCTGGACTTGTAAGGTATAGCCTGTTACTGACCAATCTTACTTGTTAACCTTGATTGTTCACATATGTATGAAACCTTAAACACTATACAACCGTTGTAGCCCATCGATAACCACTTGAAGCTGGTCCACCATCTCGTGAGCCGGGCATGGTGGAATGGGACACTGTGTTCGAACTGTCGACCTATGCTGGGGTGATGAACCTCCCTGTAGTGACCGCGAGCGATTCCAATTCTCAGCACTCCTCATGTGCTTGAAGTTGGGGATGGGGAACCCGACGAGATCAAGGATTACGGTGCCCTGGCCTCGCGCGTTGAGGGGCCTTGGCATCGCAACCAGTTGAGGGCATTGATAGGTGGGGTGTATCAGGTTCCCCAACCTGCTGAATGAATGGAATTAACTAAAAACTTGGCTAACATTATCATCCCATAGCACTAGTTCGGTTGGCGACTCGGTAGTTGAGGTCGCTTTGAGGGAGTGTAGTTATACGCGATCGTTAGATGGAGTCGCTCGAGGGAGTGTTGTGGTGAGGGCATGCATCATATCATCTATCATGCATATGCATTAACAAGATTAGTTATGTGTTTATGAATGATTGTCTTTCATTGAGTTCATAATATAATTGATGCCTGTTACAACTTAAGACTAATAACACCCATTGAGTTGATCACTCACTCCCACTCTGGGACGGTGTTTTTAAAACACCAACCGAACTCTCCCATTGATGCAGGTGACGCAGAGTACGAGGAGCGTGGCGGCGCGAGTCTTGATGAGGAGAACGAGCTGTCTTACTTCCCGCTGATGAGCGGTTCTCTATCGGCTTAGTTGAAGGGATTTGAATCGCTGAGTAGTGGACTCAGTGCATCAATTTTTTTTGGATATGTTATTTTTGTGATTTTGTTGGGTAACGCCTTGTGCGATCCATTTATATTCTTTTGGACTGGATCTGATCTCTTTCATTTCAGTAGACTTGTTGTGATTGTGCTTCATGTTCCAAGAAATTTCATGCTACGCATTTAAACTCGATTAAACGCAAATTAACAAAAATCGGCTATAAGTGACACCCGAGAACTTGGGAGTCGAGTGTATGCACGACCCCCGATTTCCAGGGGGTTACACCTTCCTAATCCGATAGCTGACTTTGTAACCAATCCAAGGATAGGTCGGTTTTATGGCCGGTCATGTGGCTTCCGAGCATTGGGCCTTAGCTGGCCTATTTGGATGCTGCTGCCTCGTTTGTCAAGCCAACTTCATGCACTTCAAATATTCCTTGCCTTATGGCTTAGGACTTTGTAAGCCTCGATCTGGATTGGTTCCTTGAAATCTGAGCTAAGTCTCTCCTTTAGGCTTTGGGCATGCGTGCCTCAGTCAGGCTTGTTGCCTCGGGACACCGGGCCGTGTCAGTAGAGTTGGTCCATTCCATAGCCGAGTCTCTAGACTTGTACTATTTTTCCCCAAAATTAAGCCCCCTACTCCTTGCATCAACTTTGTTGACGCTAAAGAGTAGATAGTTGTTGAGTCGGCTTGAGCTGGGACCAACTTTATGATGAAGCATTTATTGCTTGCTTGGTTGCCAACGTAGATGTTGAGGCGTTCTCTATCGTCCAGATCATGCGCCAGTTTGTCAATCGAGGCTGCATGAGCGGGAAGCCACCAATACGTCTTTTCGTCTTATAAGAGCCAGACACGTGGGCCATTCAAACTGTTCCTAGAATTATTATTGCCCAGATAAACTCTAGGAATAAATATCATCCTGATACAAAGCTTCTATCACTGTTGGGCATTCAATTCCTACTATTTCGTATGGTATGACCCACCTGGTTTTGTATCCGCTTGATTAATTTTTTTTTTTTTTTTTCTTAAATCCTATCCGGATTTGTCACGGACGTCTCCATAGGCTCCACAAAGCCCTGGGCCCGGGTCACTAGCAATCCGCTCTCACACTTCTAGGGAAAAAAAGGTCCTAACACTTAAGTTAAACTAAGCCCCACACGGTCTGCGCGGTGATTTCTAAAGGGGACCCACCGGTGGGTATTGGTAGCCTACGCTTTTGAATGTAAGTAATTACAATAAGTTTGAGTTGTGTGAGGCCCACATGTGACGTGTATGTTGAATTCAAATTGTGAATCTTGTTCACCATCTCATCTACATTTCATTAATCATCGTATCAAAAGTACAGAAATGATATAGACACATGATAAATGATGGAGCCATACCAATTGATTTCATACGATCAAAAAATAATTTGGCATATCCTTTGAATAAATGACTATTTAGAGGATTAGTCATGAAAACATCAAAGAGAATGGAGGTAAACCTAACTGAATTAGGGGTGCACACGGGTCGGTTTTGGTCCGGTTCTGGGGTAAAACCGGAACCGAACCGTTCCTAACGGTTCTGCGATTTTCGGAACCGGAACCGAACCGTTAACACACTGGAACCGGAACCGGAACCGAACCGTGAAAACCGGTTTAGTTCCGGATCGGTTCCACGGTTCTGAGTTTTTCAATTCCGTCACCTAGGCAAGGGTCAAACCCCCCTCTGGGACACATTAGACGGTCCAGATTATTAAAAAGGATGATGGATGGGGCTCAGTGTCAAAACCCAATCGTCATTGGCACACACGTCCATCGCTGGACGTTTTTGGCTGGGATGTTTTGTATAAAAAAAAATAGGTAGGGCCACTTCTGATGGCATTCTCGGAGATCTACTCCGTTCATCCTCTTAGTAATGTGTAAGAAGAGGTGGGGACCACGGTTCCACGGTTCGGGTCGGTTCTACCTGTCCCTAAACCGGAACCGAACCGTATCCAACGGTTCTTGCAGTTTTGGAACCGGAACCGGTGCTGTCCAGAACCGGACCAAACCGGACCGATCCAACGGTTCCGGTCCGGTTCCACGGTTCTACCGGTTAAATGTGCACCCCTAAACTGAATAACCGTGTTGGCAACCTAATCTATACATACAATTGGAGATCACATGCAATATGTTCAATGAGTAAATAGAAAAACACTAGGAAACTGTAAATAATTGTGGAGAACTTGTCCCTTCTTATGGTGTAGACAGTGCAAACAGTAACGTGTCTCAGTATGAGTTTTTGAACTCTTAATGAATACATAAACAAATGTGGTGGTATATCCAGTTGTTGTGTACACTTAATGGAATTCACTTATATGAGTGTGGAGTGCAAACAGTAACATGTCTCAGTATAAGTTTTTGAACTCTTAATGAATACATAAACAGATGTGATGGTATATCCAGTTGTTGTATACACTTGATGGAATTCACTTACATGAATGTGGAAGTGGAGTTGTGTCCTATGAGAATATATATACAATTTTTCTATAACGCTCATGAAATTTCAAGTAAAGTGCATGCCCAAAAGGTACCAAACTGTATAATCGGCTATAATAGAAAAGTTGTGTGAGTGGTATGTATAATCGTTTATGCTTAAATGGTCAGTTTAAAAATCAATATCAATAGTCACCTGATTCTTGTAAACCTATCTTTCTTATTCTAAATGTCAATCAAAGTTGGATAGACATTGACACTATTACACAACTCTTTTATTTTATACCAAAGTGTTTTGAATTTAAAACATGTGGGAGATTGGAGTATTTTAAAATAAAATGTTTCAAAATTAAAAATTTTCTATTGTTTCTTGTTTTAAAAAGTGTTTTGTTTTTAGTGTATCTCTTATCTTACATCGGAAAGAACCGAAGAAAGATCCAAGTATATAAGAGAGAAATTTTACATGGAGCTTAAACCCCTTCTCAAGGGGCATGTGAATTTGGTCCAATGGGGGTATTATGCCATTAGCCTAAACCTATGCCATTGACCATACACATGTGCGCACATTGAACTGAGCCATGGAGGGTCGTGGCCATAGATGTGGACATGTGTGCACAAGCGTCGAGCCAGGTTGGGTCTGGTCCAGGTCCGGGTCCGAGTCTACGTCTGGGTCTATGTGAGGATTGAGAGTACACTCACAATAACGGTTTTGTTCCGTATTCCGTGCGTGAGCATACTTGCACCAGTCAGTTTTGCATAAATTTCAAACCAATGACACATATGTTTGGGTGGTCGCACCAATTGGGTTCAAACCCAACAGACCTAACCCATTTGAAATGATGTTTTAAGTACCTAATTATGGTTTATATATAAACATACTCTTTTTCTTAATAATTCATTCAAACCAAAGATTTCTTTCTGTTTCTTCTATCTCTAGTTCAGTGTTGTTTTGCCAATTGAGTTAGCTGGTGAGTCATCTCATTTTGGTTAAGATTTGTACGTTGGTTCAAGTTCGTGTACAACGAGTGCACGTTGGGACGGGATAATAGTCGTTGTATCTTGGAAGCCAACTGTTCGATATTCCTGTTGCACTTGGGACGCGGTTTAAAGAGAACAGATTTGGTTTCAAGCTGAGCGACCCAGTCACGCCTCAAATCAAACAAATAAATCATCTTTTCTTAATTTATTTTATTATTTAATTTTCTATTGTTTTGAATATTATCTATTATTTTAAACACATCATTTTCAACATAACATCCTAATGTATCTCTCATTTCATGTGTAAAAATAAATTCCGGACATTCTCTTTAAATTAGCCTCTCATTCGAGAGACCCTATATATTGCTTTGAGGAGGTGTCAAGTATAACCTGTTGGATTGCGAGTTATATTATACCTAGATGATAACTTCTAAGCTATTAAGTAGATGTGACGTCCAACCTTTGCAATAAGATCATATTGGCCCCACCATGAAGATTACCAAGTAAAAAATAGCAAAATACACTCGAGCAGCACCATATTAAACAATTTCCCACCATTGATAAATAAAAAAAACACAAGTATGGCCCACTCAATAATTGATCGTTGCTGAGTTTTTCAAAAGTTGCCTCACAATGAGCCAACCTACAGGATGAGTTGAATGTCATATACATACGAAAGATTGTAAGTTTTCCCTTTGGGTAACTTACAGTCTAATTGGTTGAACAAGCTGAATTACAACAATGATAGTAAACCGGATTTGGTGTGGTGAACTCTGAGTCATATGAGGCCCTAGCATGGCGAGATTTGATTGTTCCAGCCCAATGTGATGAATTCATTGAGTTGTGGGCGCAGCTGCAGTGGATCCTCGAGGTGGGCGGGATCCCTGACCTTGGGGCTTGGATGCATGTGCCTTGCATCCACATTGTCCGTTCATTTCGAAAACTCATTTTAGGGTATGATTCAAAAAATGAAGCAGATTCAACTATCAGGCGGACCATAATACATGAAACAATGGTAATCTATCATTCAATACTTCGGTCAAGCTGATATTTGCATGTGTTCTCTTATTCTAAGGTCTTTGTGACCTTATAAACAGGTTGGATGGTAAATAAATATTCGAGTGGCCCCATGAAGTTTTTAATAGTGGGGATTCAATTATGACTATTTCATGTGGTATAGTCCACCTAAGATTTGGATCTACTTTATTTTTTGGGATCATGCCCTAAAATATATGTGAAAATGAATGGACGGTATGGATGTAAGGCACATACATTATAGTGGACATCACAATTAGGGCCCGTTTGGACCGGTGGATTGGATGGTATTGGAAGGGATTGGAAGTTAAATAACTGCATTGGCCGGGCGTGCCAAACAGACTAGGTGATCTGATCCAGGATATAACAATCTCATGGATCTTAGGGCCCTTTGGCCGGTCGGATTGGAAGGGATTGGAAGTTAAATCTCGAGATTAGCCGAGCGTGCCAAACAAAGTCGGTGATGTGATCCCAATCCCATGGGTCTTAAGACAATCCACTGAGGTGATCGGATCCCAATCCCATGGGTCTTAAGACAATCCACTGACAACACCATCATAACCTTTAGATCCCATCCAATCTACCCTAATCCGTTCAAATTTGCCTAGGAAGTGTTTGGTCCGAGAGATTGGAAGGGATAGGACGGTTTAATCCTGGGATTGGCCGGGCCGGCCAAACAGACTGGGTATAGCAATCCAAGGATATAGAAATCCTATGGATCTCAAGACAATCCATTGACAACGCCATCATTACCTAAAAATCCATGCCATCCACCCTAATACCATTCAATCCCTTCCAATCCAACCGGCCAAACAGGCCCTTAAGACAATCCCCTGACAACACCATCATTACCTTTAAAATCCTATCCAATCCACCCTCCGTTCAAATTTGCTGGGGACGTGTTTGGTTTGAAGGATTGAAAGGGATGGGAAGGTTTAATCCCGAGATTGGCGGGCGTGCCAAACAGATTCGATATAGCAGTCCGGGGATATAGCAATCCCAGGGTCAGTTTGGGCAGTGGGATTAGAAGGGATTAGGTGGGGATGGGATTCAAAAAAATATAATTATTACCCGTGGCAGGGGTTGTCCCCTATTACCATGGGATTAAATTAATGCCCTACTTTGTTGATAATAATACGGTAGTACATTGAATGAACATACCCACCATCATTTGAAATTACTGAGAATAACATACATGTGTTACATCTAAACCGTTCATTTGTTCCGTAACCTCATTTTATGGCATGGGCCTAAAAATCAGATAGATCCAAAACTTATGTAGCACCAAAGAAGTTTTCAACGGTAAGTATTCAATCCCTATTGATTTCTATGGTGGAGTCCACTTGAGCATTAGATTTACCTGATTTTTTGGCCCATGCTCTAAAATAATCTCGATAAATGGGTGGACGGTGTAGATATAGCTCACACATCATGTTGGGACCTACACAACTTTCCAAACATTAAGTGAAATTAGCACACGACCCAGTGCAATTCCATTTAATGTAATTCCAAGCATTTCCATTCCTCCCCAAACAAGGAGTGGAATTGGCACATGACCAGATGAATCCCATCCCCACCTAATCCCTTCTAATCCCACTGCCCAAACTGACCCCCATGGATCTTAAGACAATCCACTGACAACACCATCATTACCTTGAAATCCATGCCATCCACACTAATATCATTCAATCTCTTCCAATCCACCCGTCCAAACGGGCCCTAGGGATCCACTCAAGTTCGGTGGATCCCAAACCGTGCATCAACGACTTTCGAACATAATTTGCATGGCCATGTCACTAACAGTGGTGTGCGGCTCAATCAAAACCTACCACGTTATGGCCTCAAGAAACTTGGTGTTTCCGTAGCATCACCAAATTCAGTTCTCACTAATTGGCAGGAGTGAAAAACCCCGGGCTGTTGTAGTTCCATAACGAGATCGATGATGTACCATCTCTGGATATATATCACTCTAACAGCAATACATGTAACTTAATACACTGGATTTTTGTGCAATGTGATCTTCATGGCGGGGCCAATCTATCGAACCGTTTCGATGTCTCATGGACATGAACAGTTGAAGTTATACGGTGGGTGGACCGTAACATATTCTCCAACCGGCTGGACGGTTTATGTTATTTAAGACAAGATTTCTCGATAAATTCTAGGGTAGAGCATCGAATGCGACAAGAGAAATGGCGACGGGCGGCGGATGCGGATTGGCTGGCGTACCACACACCAGCTATATACCTGGTGGGACGCAGATTAGCTACAGTACTGACAGATTGAGTAGGGAATCGGATTGGCTACTCCCCCGCCACCAGCCCTGTGGCTGATGGTTGGTGCTTTCTTGCCCCCACCATGATGTATGTGTTTCATCCATGATGTATGTGTTTCATCCATGTCGTTCATCCATTTTTACAGATCAATTTATTGCTTGATCTCAAAAATTAGAAGGATATAACTCTCATGTGGACCACACCACAGGAAAACAATAGTGATTGGATATCTACCATTAAAATCTTACTAAGGTACACTGTACCGTTTATTTGAAATCCAATCTGTTTATTAGGTCATACAACCTATATGAAGGGAAAAACCAAATATCAGCTTGATCCAAAACTTTGATGGCCTCAAAAAGTTTTTAATGATCGACGCTCATTCAACACTGCTTCCTGTAATGTGGTCCATTTAAGATTGGGATATACCTTATTTTTGGTCTTATAAACTAAAATAATCTAGAAAAGTAAATGGGCCGAATGGATTAAACACATACATCTTTGGTGGGTGGCACGGGGAGTAGCCAATCCGTTTCCGGTTGAGTAGCGAGACTACGTGGGCACCACCATCATTACGTGTGTTTTGTATCCACGCCGTCTATACATTAGGAGAAATCATTTCAGGGAATCCATTAAAAACTTCTAAAGGCCACGAACGTTTTCCCTTCTTTCATCCCTGTGTTAACTTGTGAACAGGTTCAATTTCAAATAACATCATGGTGGGCCTTAGGAAGGCTTCAACGGTTAGCATCAATCTCCCCACCGTTTTCTGTGATGGGGTCCATTAAAGATTTTGATATGCCTCATTCTTTGTCTCATGCCTTCAATTGATTTGTCCAAATGAATGGACGGTGTGGATACAATATATACATCATAGTAGGGCCCACAGAACTTGGTGATGTCACTTCAGTAGGAGTCTCGCTCGGGAACGGATTGGCTACTCCCCTGACACCAGCCAATGGCTGGTGGTCGGTGCTATGTGGGCCACACCATGATGTATGTGTTTCATCCATGCCATCCATCTGTTTTTACAGATCATTTTACAGTATAATTCCACAAATGAGTTATATCCAAATCTCAATTGGACCACATTACAGGAAACAGTGTTGAATGAGGGTCGACCATTAAAAACATTTTGGGGGCCACAAAAGTTTTGGATGAAGCTGATATTTGTTTTTTCTCTTCATCTGTGCCTTTATGACCTAATCAACAGATTTGATGTCAAATAAACAGTATAGTGGGCCATAGGAGGATTTTAATGGTTGATATCCAATCACTATTGTTTTCATGTGGTGTGGTCTACCTGAGATTTATATCCATGTATGTTTTTGGATCAAGAAGTAAAAGTATCTTTAAAAATGGATGAACAGAATGGATGAAACACATACATCATGGTGGGGCCCACAGAGCACCGAACATCAGCCACGGAGCTGGTGTCAGGGGGAGTAGCCAATCCGTTTCCGTCTCCCTACTCAACCTGTCAGCCGCGTCGATAGCTAGTGTAGGTACGTGTCGTGCGAAGACAAGCGCTGACGCTCCTCGTGCTCCGAGTTGTACGAACGGTTCAAAGTAGATCAAAGTTGCATGACCCCACAATGATGTATTTATTATATCCACACTGTTCATCCATTTTTTGAGATCATTTTAGAGTTCTATATAAAACTTGAATCATATACAAAGATCAAATGGACCACACCATATATAGTAGCAGAGATAATGATTTCCACCGTTAAAAATTTCGTAGGGCTCACCATAATGTTTAGTTTCAATCCAATCTGTTCATAAGGTCAAAAAGACCTGGATGAAGAGGTACAAAATTTTTTATATTGATCCAAAGCTTCTGTGAACCCCAAAAGGGTTTCAATAGTAAACGTTCAATCCCCTACTTCTTTCTTCAGTGTGGTCCACTCGATCGTCACTTATCTCTTATTTTTCGTCTCAAGCCTTAATACGATCTCGCAAGATGGATGGACGGTTTGGATATAACACATACCTCATGATGGGAAGCACAGAACTTGCCGACGTCAATACACAGCTATATAGCCGGTGTGTGGTACACCAGCCAATCCGCTTCCACGGCCGGCGGAGTGTGACGAACTTGATACAGTGAAGGAGTATCACTAAAATACACAGGCACTTAGATATTGCCCACGTGGCATGTGTTGATCCCAATCAATGCTGTTCAAATAATGGGTCCCAGTGTACATAGCTAATATCGAAAAAATATCACTTCAGGGATCAATGTAACTGTCATCTTACTGCCGATGAATGGACGGTGGAAAAGAAATCGATCAACGGTCAAATCAGTCATAAATACCTTTAATTAGATATCTAGATCATTCAATCGATCTAACTTATGTTTTATGCCCATCTATAGTGGGGCCCACTAATTGAGCGGTTTGTACCTCAGTCCATATGGACTAAAGCTGAGTTCATACGTACGAGTCTCCTGGGGCGCGGTTTGGGTGCATCCCCGGATCCACCGAGGTCGGTAGATCCAAACTGTGGGGCCCACTGTGATGCATGCGCCTTAGATCCTCACGGTCCATCTATTTTGAAATATCATTTTAGGGCATGATACTAAAAAATGAAGCAGATATAAATATTAGGTGGACCATACCAAAGGAAACAATAGTGATTGAATATTCACCATTAAAAACTTCACAGGGTCCACCGGAAAGTTTACTTGCCATCTAATCTGTTAATAAGGTCAAAATGACATGGATGAACATACCACACAAATATCATATTTATCCAAAATTTCTTTGGTTCACGAGAAGTTTTTAATGGTAGATTAGAACTGTTTCCCCTATAGTGGTCCACCTGAGATTTGGATGTTCCTCCTTTTTTTCCATAATACCCTAAAATGAATTTTCAAAACGGATGGACGGCGTAGATATAAGTCACATATATCAAGGTGGGCCCCACAATCAGGGATCCCACCCACCTCGATGGATATGGGGATACTCAGTACTCAGCCACATTAATTAATCATATAGCTGAGAGAGAGAGAGAGAGAGAGAGAGAGAGAGAGAGAGAGAGAGAATGGAGGAGAGGAAATGGGAAGGCATGCAAATGGATTGTTTGGTCCACATTTTTGAGAGACTGGGTTTGGAGGATTTGGTTTTGGGAGTGCCTTTTACATGCAAGTCTTGGTACAAAGCTTCTCTCGATCCTCTACCTTGGAAAGTACTCAACTTCGGTTGGCTAAATCTCCACCGTCGGATCTCTTTCCAGAACAGATTCCAGCGCGAGTACTGTTTAGACAAATTCTCCTTCTTGGGCCTCCTACGATTCGCAGTCAATCGTAGCCGTAGATCTGTAGTCGAGATCACATTTCCTTCTTTGCATTTCATCTCTTTAAACGAGTTGGCGTATGTATCAGACGAGTAAGTGCCCAATATACCTTGACCTTTCTTTGATTTATCTTATCCAGACCGTTCATCTAGTGGGCCCTTACGAGGATGGGCTATGCCAAGAAAATCAGTACGTTAGATAATCGTAGTCACTGACTGAACGATCTTTGACCGTCCATTTCAAGTAGCCAGAAGTCCTCCATATTGATGGCTAGGATAGTCTAAGCATTTGGTTTTTCTTTTTGGCGAATGGATAATCCACGGCTGGGCCCAGCAGATGAAAGGTCAGGATCCTGTGTATGGATCACATGTAAGCAGAGCGGATGCTGGAAATCTTGTATATAGGCCTGACTTGTATGCTAGATTTGCACCACTTAAAAATAGTGGAGACCCGTTCTCCTCACATGTGGCACTGATGTGAGGCTCATAGTTTTTAAACTCACTGACTCAACTCGCAACTCAGCCGGGTCAACTCAACTCAGCGTGATTTTGTGCCGACTCTAGGGGGTATTTGGATCATAAGTTACTTAAGATAATCTACTTATACCTTAAGTAGCTTATCTTGATTTCTACTTATTAACCTAAAGTAATTAAGTAACTTTAAGTAAGAAAGCTACTTATAATTTATCATAAACCAAACTTACCTATCTCCAATAAGTTACTTATCTACTACGGGTAAGTAGAAGAAATAACTTATTTGGTGGTATCCAAATGGTCCCTTAAAAACTAAGGTCACAAAGATTTTTAACACTAAGAGGGCATTTGGCACCATGGATTTGGGAGGATTTAAGGGGATTTGAGGGAATTTCAAATCCCCGCTTGTTTGGCCCCATAAAGTAATTGGGGATTTCAAATCTTCGGGGTTTCAAATCCCCTGATCAAAGAGGGGGTTTAAAATTCCCGGTGAGAGCTTGGATTACATCTAAAATGCTTCCAAGAATTGCATGTGTAAGATGTGTTTCACTAGACTATTAAACTATTGGGCACATGGCCCACTAATGATATCACAAAACAAGTAGATTATCAATTGCATCACTATAATTACTTTAGTATGATGATCAGCGTCATCCAAACATTGTCCATATTAATTAACAGTTAAAAATAGCTTGTTAGGCACTTGTACATGATCTTGTGCTTGTGGCCCATCTGATAGCTGGAATTTCATCATTTTCGAGCAAAATATATATTTTAGTGGACTTATTACAACCATTGTGTCAAACATTACATCCGTTCACTGATTAGAGATATTAAAGTTGATTTAGTAATTAAATTCATATTAAAGTTGATTTAGTAATTAAATTCAAACTCCTATAAATATACCACGTACGCATAGCTACTTTTGGATTAAAGTATTCCAAATTTAGGGTGTCAAACACAATAGGAGGATTTCAAATCTAGGGGTTCTAAATCCACGCTCCCTAACCGGCCCTAAGGTCATGAGTTCTAGTATCCACTATGATGTGGGTGTGAGGGGTGTGTGCTTAGAAAAAAAAAAAAAAGTAGAAGAAGAGAAAGTTATGGCCCACTCACTGATAACTTCCAACTTGTTAAGCTCTTATGACACCTAATGCTTCCAATAGTACCCCCACTATGAGGATCTCTTAGTGCAAAAATCAGCCTTATCTACTCATCAGGTGTGTCGTATTACAGAAAACGATTTATATAAATGTTGTCCACTGGATGAGTAGATGTGGATGATGTTTGCACAAGATGGTCCTGATAATGGGGCAAGCAGTTAGGTGGATTGTGTGGATTGTCTTTGATCACACATAGATAAAAGGTTGTAAGTTATCTATTGGGTGGACACTAACTTATAGTCCAACTGGTTGGACCTGACACCTTCTCATTCACCATGAATTAGCCTCAAGCCAACCCATTGGACCACAAGGTAAACAACCCATTGGACCACAAGTTATGGTCCATCCAATAGATAATGTCCAACCTATTAAAAGTTTGGTCCACTCAATAATTGGATGTGGAAAATGTTCGGGAAAGAGTATTCTTGTGATTGGATGCCTCACACGCATTAAAAGTTAGAAGTAATTATCAACTGGGTGGACCACAACTTATAGTCAAATAACTGATCTATATAGTTCAAATCGAACCAATTTGTTGTTCGACTCAGGCTTATATTACATGAACGATTGGTGGAAATACTCCAACACTTCAACTTCGTTGAACTTCTCAATATGCAGTTGTTAATGGTTTAGTCGAGTTGGGTTGAGTCTTTGTGTAACGCCCCGGAAAATCGGGGGTCGTGCATAGACTCGACTCCCGAGTTCCCGAGTGTCACTTATCATCAATTTTATAATTTTATGATTAATCCAGTTTAAATGCGCAGCTTGGAATTTCTTGGAGCATGAAACACAACCACAACTAATCTACTGAAATGAAGAGATTAATATATACAGGTCTAAAGGAAAATAAAAGGGTCGCACAAGGCGTTGCCCAACAGAACAACAAAAGATAGTTAGGTCCAAAAAGAATAAAACTGAGCCCGCGGATCAGCAAAACCAAATCCAGTCTGGTCTAGCCGATAGTGAGCCGCCCATCAGCTGCAAGTAGGAGAGTCCGTCCTCCTCGTCCAAGCTCGCCCTACCAGGTTCCTCATGCCCTGGGTCACCTGCATCTATGAATGAGTCTGGTTGGTGTTTTAAAACACCGTCCCAGAGTGGGAGTGAGTGATCAACTCAGTGTGAACCATTGGTCTCAAGTTACAACATGCATCAATTGTAATATGAACTTAATGAAAAGCAGACAATCATCAACACTTAATAACTCTTATTTAAATGCGCATGCAATGCGATGATATGATGCATGCCCTTGCCACGACACTCCCTCGAGCGACTCCATCTAACGATCGCATATGGCAACACTCCCTCAGAGCGACCTCGACTGCCGAGTCGCCACCCTAACTAATGCGTGCAATGCAATCGTGTTAGCCGAGTTATTAGTTAAGTCCATTCATCCAGCAGGTTGGGGATTCTGATTCACCATACGTATCAATGCCCTAAGCTGATTGCGAGGCCAAGACCCCCCAATGCGTGAGGCCGAGACCTCGCGGTCCGTGATCCCGTCGGGTTCCTCATCCCCGACTTCAAGCACATGAGGAGTGCCGAGAGAAAGGGATCGCTCGCGGTCACTACGGGGAGGCGCGGCACCCCAGCGTAGGCCGACAGCTCGGACACGGTGTCCCATTCCACCATGCCCGGCTCACGAGGCAGTGGACCAAAAATCAAATGGTTATCGAGGGGCTACAACGGTTGTAGGGTGTTCCAGGTTCCATTACATGTGTGAGCAAACATAGTTAACAATCAGAATTTGTCAATAAGTAGACTAAACCGCACGAGTCAGGCGAGCACGAGATGAACGACATCGGGTACTAGACCCATGCAGTCGAACTGTTGCCGCCCATACACACTCGTCCGACTTGCGTGTTTAGTCTTAGGGTAGTCCAACCAGAGGGACTACCGCCTAACCTCGTGTTCCTGACCAATCCAAGGGTTCGACGATAATTCATAGCATGCCATCATCAAGGTTATCAACCAACATACAGCATCATGTTGCATAAATCCTACCATGCAATTCAATGTCCCTAACAAGCATAATACATTAATACAAACAAAGTGCATGTGAGAAGTGTGGGTTGGCGAGGAAACGAACCGATTCCTACGCCTCTTAGACTTAAAATGTGTCAAGGCAAGCATCATACAAGACATGAGCAACAACATATGAGGCAAATTAAGCAACACATAGGCATATGATCATCTACTATATCACCAAGCATGTGAGGGGCACAAATGCGAACATAAGAAAGAAACCAACAAACATGCGATTCCACACATCACCAAATGATACCCAAATCCTAGGGTCTCTCTAGATTTCACAAACACTTCACTCAAGCAAGCAAAATCATTAAACACATGATATAATCGGTGTTAGGCCACCTAAGATTAATAGTCCGCACCTATGGATTGTTGGAGACTTGGAAAATGACCTAGAGATGCCGAACCCGGTGCCGATCGGCCGGAATCCCTAAAGCAACATTTATATGTTAGAATCCTAAATAAATCCCTCCTCATCACAAGGGTTTCAACGAAAATGGGTGGTGGATCTTACCTAGATGATCAACGAAGTAAAAAGGGTGGTTGTGGATGAGGAATCCTCCTTTGAGAAGATGTAGGGAGTTGTGGGGGTTTGATTTCCTTGGGCCCACCTTGCTCTTCTTTCTTCACTCTCCCTTCCTCTCTCCTTCCTTTCTTCTTTCTCCCCTTTCTCTCCTCTCCCTCCCTTCTCTAGGGCAAAATCGTATGGAGAGAGGGGGCCCAAATAAGGCCTTTATATAGTGCCAGTTTTGGAGCAATTGGCCCCGAATGTTGGGTCTTTACTATACTAACCCTATGGGAGGGTTTTTCTAGTTTATGGGGTGTACTAGTCGATATACACCGTAGGATAGTTAGTCCTAATGATGATCTACGTATGGACACAATCGGCCCGCCATTTCGACGCGCCGATCGACAGAAATGATTAGAAGTCTGTTCAACGGTTACCGATGGTCGATCGGGGCCGCGGTTATACGGATATGAGGAGGGAAATATCTTTACTCGATGTGTGAAGTTTGGTCACAAACCGACGGTTTGAAATCCTCAACTTTGCATAAGAGTGGACGACTCAAATCACTTAAGTTCCCACAATTTTCCCAAACTAGCCTTCTAGGGCTCCTTATTGAAGTTGGGGTGGCCCTAACGCCCCCTAGGCCGTCAAATTCGGTGGGTAGGTGTCTTATGGCCCAATTAGGGCTCATATAAAATTTGGGGACAAACGGATGAACGGATATAGGGTCTGAGTAAGCGATTCCGTCCATTAAGTGGCCCTGCGAGGGCCATTTTGGTGATTGAAGCGGTTTTGGCAGCCCTCTGACCATGAAACTTATAGGATAGGGTCTCCATGGCCCGATGAGGGGCCATGCAAAATTTGGGGACGATCGGATATGGGGTTTGGTCGTACGGGTCCGATTCGCGATCAACGGTCATCGTGCCACGATCGGGGCCCAGATTTGGTGGACAGGCGTAGAAAAATACATTAAACCTTCACCGTAAATTTAGAAGAAATCCGACGGCTGGAAGGCCCGGAGTCTCAGTTTCTTTTGTCAGTGCCAGATTTTAATCTGGCATTGGTGGGGCGCATTGGGCAAGCGCCAGATGGTACTTCTGGGTGTCCACTGGGTCCACAGTCCGCGATGGACCACAAGCCCAGTGAGATCTATGATTTTCTAAAGTTTTAGATTTTTCTGAACCTCCTCGGTCGCTGGGTGGCCCACACGGGCTGTTGCTAGGTGTAAACGGACTATTCGGCTTGACGGCCGGCACTTGTCCCATCATAACTAGACTGGTCCACCCCAGCCTAAACTAACATTGAGTACTAATGGTCATTAAGTGATATTATAAGTTAATAAAAAAAATAATAATAATAAATTTCAAGGATTTTTTTGAAATCCAAAACAGTGAAATTCCGGGATGTTACACTTTGTGTTGGCTCAACATGGATGAGTCTTGAGTAAAGTGCAGTTTTCTGGTTTTTAAGCTATAGTATAGCCATACGGCTCATCCATATTGTGGGTACCATTGTGAAATTCCACCAACCCAAACGTGCCCAAATCAAGATGTAATAGAAATAATGTTGATGATTCCACTAGGAAAATAATGATTTCATGGAATGAGGTGTATCTCATACAATGCTGCATATTTCTTCAACTTTAAGGGAGGCATTTGGATACGACCAAATAAGTTACTTTTCTACTTACAACAACACGTATTATTTATTTTGGATAAGTAAATTTGATTTATAATTAATTATAAGTAACTTTTTTTTTTTTTTTTTTTACTTAAAAGTATATAATTACTTTAGTTAATTTTTTTTAGCTTTTCTACTTTTCATAATTTTTTGAAGAGAGGCATAAAAGAGACAAAAGAGAGGAGAAGTTAATAAGTTGTTCACCCGAGGTACTTATCTTCTTAATAGTAGAAACTAAGATAAGTTACTTGTGACATAAGTAACTTATCTTTAGCAACTTAAAGATCCATACATGCCCTAAGTTTGTAAAAGTGGGACCCATGCTTTAGTGATAAAAGTGACCCAACACCAGCCAACTAGCTGGTATCAAAGCTTTGTGGGCCCCACCATATGTCTGTGTTTTATCCAATCTGGCCATCCAATTTTCTATCTGATTTTAGGGTATGATCCCAAAAATGAGGCAGATCCAAATCACAAGTTGACCACACCATAGGAAAATAGTATTGATTGAACATCCACCATTAAAAGCTTCCTAGGGCCCACTGTAATGTTATTTGCCATCCAACCTGTTGTCAAGGTTACACAGATCTGGACAAAGGGAAACTACGAATATCAGCTTGATTTTTAATGGAAGAATTCAACTACCACTGTTTCATGTGGTGTGGTTCATTTGAGAATTGGATCTGTGTCATTTTTAGGCTCATGCCCTAAAGTGAGTGGAAAAATGGATGGCCAGTGTGGATAAAACAGATACATCATGATGGAGGCTGGCTAGTGTTAGAGGCAGTAGCCAAACCGCATCCGTTGCTACGATGGTGTCAATATATAACTCGTGCACCAAAAATCCCCAGGACCCAAAATCCTAGATCCTGAAAATTCTGCTTTTCTTTCTTAACCGTCTATATCTATTTCTTAGTCACCTATTCAAGGGTTAGGAATTTTACAATATTGATTATTTTTAATACCAGGCTCTACCCATTGTATCAACGGTTTGGATGACTGAACCATGTGCTCCATGGGTACAAACAAGAATCCCCAAGCATACTTTTAAAAATGTTCCATCAAGCAATGTATGATGCCTCTATGATATGACCAACGGAATTAAAGGTTTAAACTATGAGATGGACAACTAAAACACACCAATCAGAACCGTCTATTATGTTCTGATCTATCTAATCTTATAATATCATTCTTCATGACATACTCAAAACAAGGATTGCATCTGAATCAACTAAGTTTATTGCAGATGCCCATCTCTGAAAATCCTCTCTTTGCCTTACAAACGGCTGCTTGAAGTTGATAAACAAATTGCTCAATTCATGCCCAAATGGAAGGATCTTGAACACTTGAACATGTATGTAAATCCAAGATCATTCAACCAAATCATTAAGCAAATTGGATTTCATTGCAAGAATTTTGTGGGCCTTAAGACAAAGGGCCCCATCAGCAGACAAGAAGCATTGGCAATCGCGACCTGGCTTCCGAAGATCAAGTACTTAAGTCTCAACTATTCATATTTGTTCAAGGAGAGCTTGATGATGATATTGGAGGGTTGTAGAGAGCTGGAGGAACTGGATGTGACTGATTGTAGAGGTCTCGACGTTGATGATGAGATACTGAAAATGGCTTCTCACATCAAGACCTTTCGGTATGGGTGGGTTTCTCCCATGAAGACCATTGAGTATGGGTGCTCAAAATTATCTTATTTTGTATGATGCATGGTCCATTTGATGGGTGGTTGGATGACGATTATTACCATGTTGATGACATTTGATGTGTACAAATGATGCAGCATTTTGGGATCTTCATTCGAAGATACGCACACTGTTCTCTGGTTTTTAAATTTATATGAGTGGGGTTTGTGATATAGGACGCTAGAGGATGACTCAATGGATGGCCAGATCACATAAATTCACATTAGAGAGGCATCGATTGGAAGAAAACTACTTAAATGCACACCATAGCTTTCAATGGCCATAACTTTGAGACCGAATATTCATTTCATGCATATAATATATTGTTGGAAAATCATTAACATACTATATGCTTTTGCGGATGCCAATACAATAAACTCTTGAACGGATTTTCAATTATAAATAATTTTAAAGGTTAATTATAAGTTTTTAGTTAAAATTTATTATTTTTAATAAATTACATTTTCATTTTAAAGGTATTTTAAGATATAGAGAATGGCGAAATAGCTTAAAAGTCTTTATTTTGAGTCATGTGAAAGAGTTTAAGTTAGTTTTAAAATTATTTATTGTTTTTCTTAATAAATTTATAATTTTAAGAAAGTTTGATATTTCAGTAAAATTATTATTAAGGGTATGAAACTTATATAAGTTATGTTAATTGCTTTATAAAGAGACTTTATTTAGCCTTTTCATCAACAATATTAATTTTCTCTTGTTTTTTTAAATTTCTCTTTCCTTCTATATTTAATGGCTATTCTTGAGAAGAAAATGGTGATTTTTTTTTTTAATTTTTTTATTTTTTATACGCTCATCAGTAACACTATTTCATTTTCATATCATAGCAAAATCTTGGAATAACTTAATATCTGGAAGAGTTCAAATCGATTTAGAAGTCATTGACCATTTTTGTAAATTAACTATCTAAAGAAAGTCTTTTATTTTAAAAAGTTACAAACTTGTTAAGGTTTAGTATTTATAAAAGTCAAGTTGTGCATTTAAGCTTTAGTGCTTATATAAGTCATGTTAATGACTTTATAAAGAGACTTTATTTAGACTTTTTATCTTGCTTTAGAGATTTTCACCATTCCTAGTGATCTCTTCTTTGTCCACCCGCATTAAATGGGTGATGTGGCCCAATTAAATTGTAACAAGCAGGATTTTTCTGCTTGCTACAAGAAGAAAATCACGATTCTTACTTAGAGGGGTTAGAATAGTACTATGTTACTTTTGCACAGCTAAACAAACGCTGGTGGCTCAGCCTCTCAGATGTGGCACTGACATACAGCCATTCAGATTTTCCCCATCATGGATCCCATTATGGATGTTATACATCTAAAATCGCTTGGATCGATCAATCCTAGCCATCCATTTATGGCTACAAATGGATGGTTAAAAGTAAAATAATAAGTGGTCGAAATTTAAAAGAAAATATTAGACGGTTAATATTGCTTTCTAAGTACGACTCCATTTGTAATTGCGTTAGAGATTTTCGATGATCTAAGTTTTCAAACAGCAATGCCATGTGTACGTTTGAAGAGGAGGACGCTTAGGTGGATCCCTGACCATGGGACTAACCCTGATGTGTGTACCTTGCATCCACGCCGTCTACCCATTTTTACAGCTCATCTTAGGGGACGAATCCGAAAATGAACAAGATCCAAATCTCAGGTGGACCACACCATAGGAACCGTGGTGGTTGACCATTAAAAACCTCCCGTGGCCTACAAAAGTTTTTAATCAAGCTGATATTTGTGTGATCCCTTCATCCATATCTTTGTGACCTTATCAATAGGTTAGATGGAAAATAAACAATCCGGTGGCCCCAAGAAGTTTTAACGGTGGGTATTCAATCATCATTTTTTCCTGTGGTGTGGTTCCCCTAATATTTAGATCTCCTTCATGTTTGGGTTCATGACCTAAAATGAGCTGTCAAAACCGATGGATAGCGTGGATGTAAGGCACATACATCATGATGGCCGCACATTCAAGGATCCACCGAAGCCATGCCGGTTTGAAGCGTCACCATGCTTTTTAATACTGCAAAGCTAACGTTGGTACTTTGGCCTCTTCATCATCTATTTATAACTGGCTTTTACCACTAAGCTAAGGATCCAACGGTTGGGATTTTTGGTCACACGATCATAGAAATTCCAAATGAAAGCATAACACAATCTGACCGTACATTTTCCTTGTGCAGTAGTGTATATTAACAAAAATATAGGAAGCATCAATCTAGAAATTCCACTGAGGAACCTGTGTAATCAAATGTCTTTAGACCAGCAGATCTTCTCAATATCTCACCGTTGATCGTAAATCCAGCACAAGATCTCACGTGTAGTTCCTCGAGCTCTTTGCAACAATCCAATATCATCAACAGATTTCTATTGGACAGAAATGAACCGCTGAGATTCAAGTACTTAATCTTTGGAAGCCATGTGACGATGGCAGATGCTTCTTTGTTAAGAATCCAACCCTTGATGTGGAGCCCAGCAAAGCTCATGCAATGTTGGCCGATTGCTGTAACAATCTCATTAAAAGATGTAGACACGAAGGGCGTAGATAGCCATTGAAGATCCTTCCATTTATGCATGAGTTTTGGGATGAGTTTCTCTTCTTCTTCTTTCAACGGTGGCAGAACAAGGACCTTTAATGTTGGGCACCTGTGATAAACGGTTAGAAGCATAAGTTTATGTTGTTGATGTCTTAAATCGGAGAGCAATAGAGTGTATCGATGCCATCGACTTTTCAACGCTATCGAGCAGAGTTCGATGCCATCGGAAAAATCTGAAAAATTCATGTTTTCTTGTTGGAATGTTTTGGTTATTTCTCGATGTCATCGAAGGAGTTAGATGCCATCGATAGTCTGTCGTTGTCATCAAACTGCCTTCGAAGGTGTCATCGAGCACACCTGCAGAATTGTGTAAGTGAAGGATTTGTCTTATATTTACACACACACACACACACACACACACACACACACACACACACACACAGGTGGGCACCATACGACTCAATTCAGCTAACTCAACTCGTCCAACTTGTTCGGATCTGACTTGACCCGAACCAAATGAGTGAGTCAGTCCGAACTGAGTAAGCTTCGCCCAATCTGAACCCAAATCGAGTCAAGTTCGAGTTACCTATAGTAACTCAACCTGACTAGACCCGAAACTGGATCCGGCTAGACCCGACTCGATTTAAAACCCGACTCTCTGTAGCCTACCTGCCACACCCTACCCCAATCCAATCCCAAAATCTTTCTCCCTCCCTCATCCTCTCTCTCTCCCTCCCTCATCCTCCTCATCTTCCAAGCCCGACCTCTGTCTCTCCCTCCCTCACCCTCCTCCTCCTCCTCCTCCTTTCTCTCCTCTCCACTCTCTCAGTCTCTCCCTCCCTCATCTCTTAATCCGACTCGGTGCCAACTCGATCCAACTCAGTACTTCTGACCAGATTGGACTCAATCCATATCAATCCAAGCTAGACTGGACTTGGATCGAGTCAAGCATGCCGGACTCAGTATCGAGTTAGATCAAGTTCGAGTCAGACCTATTTTAAAACCGGATCGAGTCGAATCGACCCTAACTTGGTCCGACTCGAATCGATGCCTAGCTCTCTCTCTCTCTCTCTCTCTATATATATATATAGCCAAATGCTCAGCTGCACACCAGTTCGCACGGAACTCGTGCGAACTTTTTTTGAGAACTCATCATATGTGACGGGACTCCAAAATCTGAACAGTCCACGTGAAGCAACACCTCATGAAACCCCTAGGCCCAATTTTTACTTTAATCCAAAACTTTGGTGGGCCACGAAAAATGAAAAAAGTTCCCTCCCTTAATTTGAATTTCTCTTTGCTATGGCCCACCAGAATCTTATATCAGGGTGAAAATTTGTCCCCTGGGATTTCATGGGATTTTGCATTACATGGACCATTCGAATTAGACTCGCATGACACGTGTGAAAAGGTGCGCATGTGCGTAAGTGCACATGTGAGCGTCTCTCTCTCTCTCTCTCTCTCTCTCTCTCTCTCTCTCTCTCTCTCTCTATATATATATATATATATATATATATATATATATATATATCAGGATTTGGAGACATAGAAAGATGTCCTAGGTTGTTTAAATTTATTCCTAAGGATCTCAAAGGTATAACTTGGCTCGTGAGAAAGATTCAAGGCTTGTTCGAATCGATAATCTCTCTTATAATTATCTGCTTTAATAGTGTATCATTGTCACTTCGTGTCGTGGTTTTTTTCCCGCAACGACTTTTCCACTTTAAATTCGATTTATTTGTGTTTGAACTTGGTTGTGCAATTGGAGTTCTTTGCTTGATTATCTCTACGTGCTTCCACTATTCCCAATAGTCTACACTGTGAGTTTTATGCATTTTAAGATAGCGTTAGCAGCTATTCAAGACCAAAAATATGTCACAATCTGTAAAGAGAGACTAAAGTGGCGATTACTACAATTAGGGCTGAAAGTCGGTCGGGTTGGTGATCAACCCTAACCCAACCCAAGGTTCCTATACCTCAACCCTAACCCAACCCAACCCAATCTCGGGTTGGAAATTCTCAACCCAAGCCAAACCCAAGCGGGCTCGGCCAGGTTGATCGGGTTGGTCAAGTATATACATGCTAATATTTTCGTTATTACATTAGTTTATTATATTTCAATATAAGACTTATTTTTTGTATCTATAATTTTATTAATTATATATGTGATTATTCATTATAAAAATTTCTTTTTTTTTTCTTTAAAAAACAAGCTAAAATATAAGACAACTACTCCTTTAAAAGTCATGTAGCATAGCATGAAGTCTATTTGGGAGAGAGAAATCTGGCATATCTTGTTAGCTTGAGTCCTTGGAAATGACGTGAACAAATGAGACTCGACATCACTAGTGTGCCTTCGACACAAATGATCCACACTCAATTATAATTTATAAGTAACATATATATTGATTGGGGCAACCTGAGACTCCAACTTGACCCCAACCCAAGTTTTATCGGGTTGGTGTTTGTATAGTCCAAGCTTAAGATCGGACCCGAAATATCCTGCCTGAGCCCAACTCAATGTCGGGTCGGTCGGGTTGAACCCGCCCAACTTTCAACCCTAACTACAATGATAGATTACCACAACATCCATCTAATCTCTTTATAGGGGAAGGAAGGATCACATGCATTATGTGTGGGGCTCACCCATGATGTTTACGTGGAATCCAAACCGTAAATCAGGTCTACCCCTCATGAACACCGTCTAGACAAAAAATCACCCTGACCCAAAACTCGGGTGGGACATGTCGCATGGAATTGCGTGAATTCTGGTCTGCCCCCATCATCCTTGTGGGGATCGCCTAATAAATGGGACGGATGACATGTACACAATACAATGGACCCCACACTCCATCCGGACGTTGCTATGGGGTCGTCCCAGCCTCTCCCCTATATGTCCCTCATTTTTCCCTTTGATATGGTCATCTGAGTCAATGGATCAGGCTGAATTTTTGCATATGGGCCTAACATGGGAGCAGGCATATAATGGATGGTTTGGATGGCACTCACACATCATGGTGGACCCGACACAGCTCGAACATACAGTATTTACTAACCAATGTATGTGATCATCCTCCTCTTTATAATGTGCCCTGTGCCATGGCCCACCTGATGAGTGGATTGTTTCAGTTTTCCATCCAGGTGATTTTCATGGTATGGCCCACCTCTCTCACGGCTTGGATATTCCATTTAAAAAAAAAAAAAGGCAAAAGGGTGTCATGAGGACTTACTCGTTGGACACATAAGCCAAGTCCTCTGATGAAATGCCTGTATTAGGAAATATAAGCTGGATAGCTGATCGACGGCTGCGATGGATTACGATTTGCAAGAAGCCTGAGAATGAGAAACACCTTAAACGGTACTCCCGCATAAATCTCTCAGCAAAAGGGCTGAACGTGTCAAAATCCAAGCCACTGAAGTTGAGATCTTTCCAACATAGAGGGGAGAGAGAAGCTTTATACCAAGAGTGGCATACCAAAGGCACGGCCAAGAGCAGGTCTTGGAGCCCAAGCCGTTGAAATACGTGGACCAAACAGTCCATTTCTAAGCCTTCCCATTTCCTTGCTTCCATGCGCTCTCTCTCTCTCTCTCTCTCTCTCTCTCTCTCTCTCTCTCTCTCTCCTCTCTATCTCTCTCTCTCTCTCTCTCTCTCTCTCTCTCTCTCTCTCTCTCTCTCTCTCTCTCTCAGCAAACAAGGTATGTACGTGACTTTGTGTATAAAAGAATCAGGCCGGCCTCGTTATTAGGTGGACCACACACTTTCTTCAAACGTGGACCGTTGGTCAATGCTTAAACTTCCATTTTAGTAGGCATGTGGCCCACCTGATGAGTGCACTCGCATGATCTTCAAGACATAGTGAATACACGAGGGACAACCTGATGAACGGCCAGGATATCTCACACACAACACGTGCGAGAAAGTAGGATTTGATAATTGAAATGGTATAACCCCAGTGGTATGGTTGCAGTGAGCTATTGGGCTTTAAGATCTGGCCGACACATGGCATGCAGGCCCACACCTAATATAAGTTTAAACACATCGATTGGGCTGGGCTGGGCTGTATCAACAGCCCAGAAAACCAACCGGCCCAGTCCATTTAGGGTTTTAAGCATACTTCTAAAGCTCCACGTCGAGTCGAGTCTACGAGTCTAAGGCCTAGATTTACTATTCGAGCTGGGTTTGGAAAGATGTCCGCTGACCACCTTCTGTTTGGCCATCCTTTCAATGTCCATCGAGCCGATGGTCAGGATCATCTTACACTTTGATACTCAGATTGGGTTCCATCCATGATGGTATGATAGTTTGGACGGTGCGGATTTGTACGGGTATGAGATATGTACAACGGATGAGTCACCGCCATTTAAGAAAGAACAGTGAAAAAAAAAAAGCATAGTGGTTTGCGAGAAAACCTAGAATGTTGTCCGTCCCTTTTTGGCTTTTGAGTTGCCGGTGTTTCTATCCGGCGCATATGGCCCACTTGTATGAGGATCCTAACCGTTGATTCCCTAAGAATTCTATGAGCAACATTTTTCCCAATCTCTTTCCCCGCTCTAATGAATTATTAACTCGTATTAAAAGAAGTCATTTTGAGAAACGTTTTTAATCAACAATCTTAGCTAATTTCTTACTCATATGCTTACAAGGAATTGGAGAATCACCAACCTCGTCAGACTTTGGTAGTTAGAGCTCTTTCTCCGGCTGCCATTAAAGGACATTGGTGTTGTGATGTACAGGGGCGGCTCAACATTTTTGGGGGCCTTAGGCAAGTCATAAAAAGGAGGCTTTTTAGTTTAAAATATAAAAAAATAATAATAAATTTAAAATTAAATTATAAAAATTAATAAACTTTTATATTCAAGTTTATCCAATAAATCAGTTTCGATATATAAACTTACTAAACCGTTTATAAGGTGAATCCTAGATGGATGAAAGGAAAACATAAATATCAGCTTATCCAAAATTTCTGCCGCCTGTAGAAAAGTTTTTAATGGTGAGCATTCAATATCCACTTTTTTTCTATGTTGTGGTCTACTTGAGCTTTGGTTCTGCTTCATGTTTTTTCTAATATTATAAAATGGGATAATGGGATGAAGAAACGGATCAACGGAATAGATATAACACATATAATAATGTGGACCCTACAGAGCTCAGGGCTACAGGAATACGCAATTCGCATCTATTTTGAGAAAAATGAATTTAGAATTGTATAATACTCTAGCAGTGTTATAGTTAATAAATAGGCATTCATAGATTGTTAATATAGCATATTTTGACTCCATCCAAACTGTCTAAATTAGGTGATCCATTCTAGATAGGCTAAATTACAAAAAATCCATTGATTTAACTATTCTATCTTCCAATTAGTGGGAATTTGTATGTTGAATTCAAATAATTTGTTTAGTGTACAATAATCAACCAATTAAGAGATCCATTCATTGTGTGTTTTTGTTTTTGTTTTTGTTTTTCATGAACCATCTAAACTAGGACCCACTTTTATATCTGTTTAATTTAATTTAAAAATAGTCAAAGGTTGCAATTTCTCAGTGCATATGTATAAATTACCAGACGCCGTTAGAGTATTAAAAGCCTGTTCCTATGATATAGGGCCTTCATAAATAGGGGGCCTAAGGCAATTGCCTCACCTGCCTACCCCTTAGAGCCGCCCCTGGTGATGTAGAGCTGGTTGCAAACCTATTCTTGGCGCAGTTGGATGAAAGAAGCTGAACGAAAGGAAGGGTAGTCCGTCAGATATATAGGCAATCCTACATAGCATGACTTAACCAAGCTCCAAGCGCATCAGGATTGAATAAATTCATTTTGGATATGAAAAATTGTTATTTGATGTGCGAAGCATAAATCAGGCATAACTTTTGACCTGGGTATCATTACGGTACACACAACTTATAAATTTTGACTGGAACAGACCATTCGAGGCCTACTAATTGTCACGAAAGTCACGTTGCTCCATTTTGTGAGAAAACAACTCCTTCCAATTTAAAATCAGGAAAAACTTAATTTTAGGTTGTATCTCTTTCATTTTAGAGTTTTAGTGTGCATTCTTCTTAGGAATTATTTCTAATCATGTCATGAATCGTCATTCATGATTAAATTAGAACTTTCTAGTTTTAATAAATTTTACTATTTTGGGCCAATTCCAGTTTAGTCGAATTAGGACTCTTAATTAGAGATTGTGTTTTATTATTTAAAGCATTAATGTAATTTCATTTTAAAGATACACATCAATAAAATATTTTGAATCTTCCTTCATTTCTTGTGGATTCAATACCCACTATGCCTCATGCGGATTCAAGGTTCATAACTGATGTAGAACAGATTGTGGACACTTTCATGGCCAAGATGGACCAGAGAAGGCCCAATCGAAGGCAAAGGTAATCAGGACTGTCAAAACCTTAAAACAGTTGTATCTCGCAAATTGGAATGAGGTTTTTGACATATCATGTATGATTTTAGGGTAAGAGAAGTTACTTTAGCCAACCAACCCGACTACACCTGGTTACCCAGGCCATATTTGCGAGATTCCATCCGATCAATGGTCAAAAGTCCATTTTATTTCCGTTTTTACTATAAATAGTAAGTTTTAATTCAATCATAACTTTTGATCCTTTCAGTTTTAAGAGTTGTGCCCAACATGAAAAGGGCTTAGAAAAATTAATAGAATAACATGGTTAGGCTAAATTGGACACTTACTATTTTTGGCTGAAAACATGAAGTCAAGTAGGAATCATGGCTGTATATAACTAGTAAGTTTACTATTTGTAGTAAGTCACATTTTTAGGGAGTTTGAGTCTGAAACCCCATCCTAGGTTTGAGTTCACTATTTAAAGGATTGTAATTTCACCTACTTTTTTTTTTTTTTTTACTATCATCAATTAGTTTATTTCGAATTTATTAGAAATTATTTTTATTTTCATCCCTCGTGGATTTGAGGAATCTCTATGAGGAGTCCAGAGAAGCTCTATGGATTCAGAGTAGTTATCCCTGAGAAAGACTGTGATCAACCTCATCACGTCCTTTCTTGCTTCAATTGGTAATAGAGCAAAAACTCCCCTCGGACCGATGGCAACTAATGATGGAATGGACTAAAATCACGTGGACGGTGATACAGAAATTCGTTATCTATTGGGAAGAATGAAAGCTTTCCACCAAGAGAGTCAGTTGATCATACAAGGACTATAGTCAACTCCTGACCTCATTGCGGATGAGCTAATTCTGCCCTGAGCCCAAGGTAATGCTCAACCGCCCGTGGTCGCTGTATAACACAATCCCGATTTTTGTAGAGCACTTACAGATATGAATTGTAGGGCTACCCCAAATGAGTCAATCTCCGGCTACGAGGACATCGGTGGCGGCATTGCTCGACAACCTATCCATGGAGACGATCGACTAGATCGCGCTAAAAGAGACTATCGAGGTAAGGCCAAACTTCCCAGTTTTAATGACTTATTGCATGTAGAATATTTCTTCGATTGGCTAGCCGAAATAGAATGATATTTTGATTATATGGACGTGCCGAAATATAAAAAATGTGAAATTAGTAATATTCAAATTAAATTTTGGTACTTTTATATGGTGAGAGCAATTACAACTCTCACGTGTCAGATAGAATAAGGCGCTCATCTAATCATTGCCACAGATGAGATGTCTTCTTTGATCACGATTCCTCCCTAGCTATTACGAGCAGGTATTGTTCTAACAATATCAAAATTTTCGACAGGGGAGTCGAACCGTCACAAATTACACCAAAGAATTCCAGCGGTTAGCAACATGGAATGACTTGTTGGAGATCGAATCGTAGAACGTATCACGGTTCATAAGCGGTTTACAGCCGACAAATTAGTATTGAGTTCAGATGCACTTGGTTAGGGTCAGAGATGAAGCGGTTCAGTTGCCAGGTAAAGCGAAAATGTAGATTGCAAGTCTCTACTCGACCTTATCCTTTAACTCAGCCCCCAAGATAGGTCTTACACATGATTCAGCGCTGGCGAAAGGAAAGGAACCTATAGGAGGGCGTCCTTGACCTCCTACAACCACAAACCATGACACAGGGAGCGATTCATCTAGGCCTTAGCTTGCGTTACCCACAATAGTGGATCCGAGTAGGATTCTAAATCCTTATGGTCGGCTAAGGCTGAACAATTGTTACCATTGTGGCCAACCAGGCCACTTATCAAACACATGCCCCTCAACGCCCCACGGCCCACTTGGCCATTAACGAAAGAGGCACTGAAGCTAATGTAGTGGAAGAAGGCCCTAGATTTGATGAAGATGAATAGGCTATTGAGGAAAGATCTTGTGATGAAGAATGGTTGGCTAAGGATCATGACGAATCCTTTGTCGTGAGGCGATTATTATACACTCCAAGGAAAGAGGTACACCCACAGTGGCACAATATATTCCGTATATGGTATACCATCAACAGAAAGGTCTATGATGTAATCATAGATAGTAATAGTAGTGAGAACATCTCGAATGTGATGGTGATCAAGTTGCGACTACCTACGACAAACTATCATTTCCCTTACTCAATTAGCTGGATTCTAAAAAAAAAATGAACGAGATCAAGGTAACTGAACAATGCACTATCTTGTTTTCAATTGGTAGAAATTATAAGGATCAAGTACTTTGTGACGTAGTCGACATGAAAACATGTGATATGTTACTCGGTCAACCATGACAACTGGAGCATGATGTGACCCACCGAGGACGAGACAAGATTTACGTTTTCGTCAATGATGGTCAAAAGATGATCATTGCCCCTATGGCACCAGAGAACTACCTCGAAGCTTTTAAAGTGGAGGGGAGCTCCCTCTTGACTATTCAGGATTTCGTGGAGGAATCTGAGGAAACTGGCGAAGTGTACGCTGTGGGGGTAAAGAACGAGAAATCGGAGCCCTTAGACATTCCTCCAAGTTTAATGTTGTTGCTGAATGAATTCAAAGAAATCTGGCCTAGAGAGTTACCCAATGGATTGCCCCCCATGTGGGATATTCGACATCACATAAACCTTGTCCCTATGGCTAGCTTGCCTAACCACCATCACTATCGGTTGAGTCCAAAAGAGTGTGAGATATTTTAGAGATAGGTGGAGGAATTGATCCGTAAGGGTCTTTTAGGAGAGAGTATGAGTCCATGTGTCGTGCCAGCTTGGAGATCACACATGTGTGCCGATAGCCGAGCAATTAATAAGATTACCATTAAATATTGGTTCCTAATGTTGCGGTTGGATGATATGCTTAATATACCAGAAGGTGTCAAAGTGTTATTTAAACTCGATCTAAGAAATGAGTACCATCAAATTCGTACTTGGCCAAGTGATGAGTAGAAAACGACATTCAAGACAAAGGAATGGTTGTATGAGTAGCTAGTCATGCCCTTCGGTCTATCGAATGTGCCAAGAACTTCTATGCGTCTGATGAATCAAGTTTTGAAGCCGTTTATTGGCCGATATGCAGTAGTATATTTTGATAACATCCTGATATATATCCAGGGTAATATAGAGAACATGGAAATCTCAGGCAGGTGTTACAGGTCCTGTCGGTTAACAAGTTGTATCTTAACTTGAAGAAGTACAGTTTTTTAATGAACAACTTGTTGTTCTTAGGATTTGTTGTGACATTAATGGACATTCGTATGGACGATGAAAAGGTGTGAGCCATTAGGGAATGGCCGATCTTGATGAACATTCATGAAATGAGGAGTTTCCACGGGTTGGTGACATTCTATCGTCATCCATGCGGAATTTTAGTACTATATTCACACCCATTACAGATTTCATGAAAAATAGCCCGTTTCAATGGACCGATGAGGCTTACAAGAGTTTTGTTGAAATCAAGCATCGATTGTCCCTAACACCAGTCTTGATTCTTTCCAATTTTGACAAGTTGTTTGAGGTTGAGTGTGACACCTCACATGTCAGAATTGGAGGAGTCTTATCATAGGAAAGCAGGTTGGTAGCCTTCTACAACAAGAAGCTCACCAAAGTCCGAAAGAAGTGGTCGACATATGAACTTGAGTTGTACGCAATTGTTCTAGCATTGCGACATTGGATGTATTATTTGACTCATAGAGAGTTTGTTCTTTACGCTGACCATTACGCCTTAAAGTTTATTAATAGTCAGGCTAATGTAAATCGTGTGCATGTTAGATGGGTTACTTTTTTGCTGGAATTTACATTCGTTCTGAAGCACAAGTCATGACGGTAGGACAAGGTGGCTTATGCACTTAGCCGCCGCGCATTACTACTTATAATGAGCAATGAGATAGTCGACTTCGATTGTCTCAAAGAGCTATATGTTGAGGACGAGGACTTCAATTATGCATGGATGAAGTGCCAAGAGGGTCATTCTAGTGACCTACATATCCAAGACGGTTTCCTCTTCAAAGGGAATCGACTGCGCATCCCCCAAAGTTCTATGAGGGAGCAAATTATTTAAGAGTTACATGGATGTGGCCTTAGTAAACACCTTGGGCAAGACAAGACGTTGGCTCTTATTGAGGAGCGATATTACTGGTTGCAATTGGTACAAGACATGAGTAAAGCAATGCAAAACTGTCATATTTGTCAAATCTCCAATGGGCAGTCTCCAAATACGAATCTCTACACCCTGTTACCTGTGCCTGCTAACCCTTGGGAAGATTTATCTATGAACTTCCTTCTTAGTCTCCCACGAATATAGCGTGGCATGGATTCAGTGTTCATGGTGATAGATGATTTTTCAAAGATGACGCACTTTATCCCATATAAGAAAACCATCGATGCAACACATGTAACAAATTTATTCTTCAGAGAGGTCGTGCGGCTACACGAGGTTCCCAAAACCATTACTTCTGACCGTGATATGAAGTTCTTTAGACACCTCTGGCGGACTTTGTGGAATCGGTTCAGTACACAACTTTAGTTTAGAACTGTTTACCGCCCACAGACCGATAGGCAAACTAAAGTTGTAAATTGTACGTTGGAAAACTTCCTTCAATATTTTTGAGGTGACAAACCAAAGCAGTGGGATTTAGCCTTGTCTCAAGCGAAGTTCACATTTAACAACATAGTGAACTGCTTGACAGAGATTTCCTCAGTCTAAATTGTTTATGGTCGAGTGTCTCGCCACACACTTGACTTGTCCCTTTGCCCAAGTTCTCGGGCATAAGCATTGCAGCAGAACATATGGCGGGCTGAATCATGGGCTGTGCATGTGTAAGTCAAGTTGCATGCCTCAAACGATAAGTATAAGGATCAAGCTGACAAGCATCAGTGACAAAATATGTTTGAGTTGAGCGACCATGTTATAGTCCATCTACACAATGAGAGATTTTCGATCAGAACTTAATTACAACAAGTTAAATAACAAGAAAATTGGACCAGTATCGATCCTCCGAAAGATCAACGACAACGCTTACGTTGTTGATCTTCCGAATGACATGAAGAATTTGGGCGTTCAAATCACATTGTTTCTGTGGTGCGGTCCACTTGAGCTTTAGATATGTTTAAAATTTGGGCTAATGTGCTAAAATTAGATATTAAAATGGATGGATGGCTTGGATAAAGGACATAAATCATGGTGGGCCTATGGAGTTCACTTAATATGCTCAAGTGTGTTTAAGTTACTCGGTATGCCGGCCTACGTACCTGTCCATACCATCCATCTAATTTTCCGTTTCCTTTAGGGTATGGTATTGAGAAAAGAAAAAGGAGATAAAAATTTCAGGTGGACTAAACAGTGATTAATGACCATTAAAAACCGTTCGTGGGCCACAAAGTTTTAGATCAAGCTGATATTTATTTTTTGTTTTTGTTTTTTTTCTTTCTTTCTTTCTTTCATTCAAGTCTATGTGACCTTATCAGGAGGTTGGATGGTCAACAAACATTAGGGTCGCACCCTGTTGGGTGAGGAGGGCCGCACTTAATCCTCACCCTACATTCTCCGTCCCCATTGAAACCCGACAAACCAACTGTACGAACTACAGAATCATGGGCCCTGATTGTCAAAATTGAAAACTCGTGCATGCAAGTTGCATGCCATGATCATATACTTCCTACTAAAGATGGGAAATGATAAGCTCATTATTTCGGTCCACACATGCCAATGTGGCATCTGTGCAAGATCCAAGCCGCTCATCAAGTATAGTGCAGGTGTGGGTGAATTTCCTCAAATGTCAAGCCAGTCTGATCAACAACAACCCATACCTATTGAGAAGATATACCCATTTTGATTTTTTAACGAAGAGCATTTATGTGTTTGGATATGTCTAATGAACGGCTTAGATCTAACACACGTATGCCACATTTGCACGCATGAGAGTAGAGTACATAAGCAAATGTGTGGCTATCGTATCAATTCTTCAATAATGATACAACAGATATGGTGTGCTGCAAAACACCTATAGCGAAAGTCTTCTACGAAATGGGCCCACTTTGATATAGATAATCCACAGGCTTCGGTAGGTGGACCAATGCATGTCTACGGTCAGACGTAGTCTGTCTGCTTGTACGGAGGAATGCTGGTCTTAGATCCAAACCACTCTTCAGGAAAGCCCCACCATCGATATTATCTGGTCAGAATATCAAACCGTTCAATATAAGTTGTTGGTCAACTTTATTATCACCGTCCATTTTTCTTTCAGATCTAGGGGTGATAATTGCCCTCACTAGCCTGATTTTTGCACCAGACCACATCCATCGAGGACCTACTTGATGAATGGCTCGGATTTCATGCACGTGCTCCAGATGTACGAATGTTAGCATTTGTAGATATATACAACCATAAACAAACACAACATAGCCGCATACACAATAGGTGGATTGCCATGTGGTATAGAAGCAAGTCCATTGGTGGATGTGGTGCCACGTGGCACCAATCACAATTCCTTAAACCTTATCTAATAAATAAAAATCTTATCTTCCCATCATCCAATAAAAATCCAGACCACCCATTTTCCTTCACTCATAAGAAAATAACACACAATACAAGCGTCCACAAACATACCACATTCAACAAAGGGAAAAAAAAAAAAGAAAGAAAGAAGGAGATGGCATCGACTGCATGTTTCCTCCACCATCATGCACCGTCCACACCCTCTAGAGCCCCATCCCAACGCCACGTGTCAAACATCAAGCCCTTCCAGGTAGTATGCAAGGCCCAGAAGCAGGTGAGCCATGATGAGGAAAGCAACGGTGCTGTATCGCGTCGGTTGGCCCTTACGGTCTTGATTGGGGCTGCAGCCATCGGCACCAAGGTCTCACCTGCCGATGCTGCCTACGGCGAAGCTGGTAAAATATTTTCCATTTTTTCTGGTCGAGCTGAGTCAACTCAGTATTGAACGAGTCTGGACTGAGTAGTTCTCAAATGGGGTTTTTCTGGGTGTTGATGAAATATGATTGGACTGAGTTGACTCAGTTGACTTTAGACTGAGTCAAGGTCAAATGGGTTTTTCTTTGAGTGTTGATAAATTCTGGTTGAGCTGAGTTGACTCGGGTGACCCATCAACTGAGTCTTCACGTGCTAAAATGGTTTTTTTCTTTTTGGGAGCGCCATGACTCAAATGGGTCTTTTTCCAAGAGTCCATGAAATCTGATTGAGCTGAGTTGACTCAGCGAGTCAGTTTATTTTTCAAACCTATGCTAATTTTTCATGTTCTAGATTCCTGTGTTAGCTCAGCACCATTTTGAAAATGGATAAACCTCATCTTCCTCACATGTGGCACTGATTTACAGCTATCCAGGCCATCAAAAGTGTGGGGTCCCATTGTGAATGTAGCACGTCTCTATAATCACACTGATCGAGCAATCTTAACCATTCATTTTGTGGCAATCAAATAAATGGTTTGAAGGGAAAATCAGATGGTTAGCTCACCCGATAAATTGACCGTCCTAGTTTGCAGCTGGAATGATCTTAATGACACGTCCCACCATCCAAACGACTCGGATCTTATGATCAAGTGATACATTAGCAAGAAATAAAGCATTGTATGTTAGATTTCCCATAAAACCTTTGTATGTTGTATGGGAACATTTCTCCTTCATCTATTAGATATATAAAAGTTACTGGTTGGATCACCTTTATATTAGAAGAATGATCTTGTGCATGAGTTACACACCGAATCTCAATTTATAAACCATCTCAACCGTCCGATTAGTTAGATCTTTGATGGTCCCTAGCAACTCAGTTTGAGCTTTCGAGTCAACTCGAATCGACTCAACTGGATTTCAAGGCAAGCCGAGTTTTTTTGTTCTCAAACGATGATCATGATAAGATGAGACCATAAATTTAAGAAGGCGAGATGGTCACTACCTTATCGACGGCTAAAAACTGTCATTCTTGATTAATGAAAAACCCTTGATCGACCGCAGCTAATGTTTTCGGGAAGCCAAAGACAAACACGGACTTCTCGCCATACGATGGCGATGGTTTCAAGATACTGATACCGGCGAAATGGAACCCGAGCAAAGAGGTGGAGTTCCCAGGGCAGGTGTTGCGATACGAAGACAACTTCGACACCACCACCTACGTATCGGTCATGATCACTCCCGCAGCCAAGAAAACAATCACCGAATACGGATCGCCGGAGGAATTTCTCTCTCAAGTAATTCATTTTTTAAAATTTTTTTTCTTGTTTTTGCTTATTTTATGGGCAATATTCATGGTTCTAAGACCCGAACGAGTCGAATTGTCCGAGTTGACTCGGACTCTGATCTAGTTCGATACAACAAGTCATCCGGAGTCAACCAGGAATCCGGCGAGTCGGTCAATTCAACTCGACTCAATGCAGGGCCGAAGGAGTCGATCCGAGTCACTGAGTCTTTTAATCATGGGAATATTATAAAATATGCCCATGGGTGTACCATATTTGTTTTATTTATTTATTTATTTTTATTATTTTTTTATGTGTACCATATTTGTTGGGTATTGAACACCATGCGCATTTTAGAGTGGACCCTATTAGAGCATAGGCATTTCTGAGCTGTGTGCGAATGATGTGCAGGTGAGCTATTTGCTTGGGAAGCAATCCTACTCTGGCAAAACTCAGTCTGAGGTATCTACGATACATCATAGAACATACACCATCAAGAGGGTGGATTTGGGTCGGTCCAGTAAGGCCCAAGCCCAGATCCGAGCCCAAACAGAGCCCAAATTCTGATATAGCATTTGAATGTTCCTGCATAATGTATAGATATATAAATGATCTAACATGGGACATGGATGCAAGATCCAAGCTATCCATCAGGTGAGTAATGTCCTGATGAACGGCTTGGATTCTACCCTTATGTGACATGGCCCCATGTGTGTGGGATTAGCCATTCTGGATGTGGCTACAATCATTTTCCAATATGGTTAGTCTACTGACTAATGTAATTCTCTTCTAATTTGGAAACTAATCAGGGCGGTTTCGACACAGACGCTGTTGCAGTTGCTAACATATTAGAAACATCGGCACCGGTCATCGGAGGGAAACAATACTACTTCATCTCCGTCTTGACGAGGACGGCCGACGGAACCGAGGGCGGCAGGCATCAGCTGATAACGGCCACGGTCTCCGATGGAAAGCTCTACATTTGCAAGGCACAAGCTGGGGACAAGAGATGGTTCAAGGGAGCTAGGAAGTTTGTGGAGAGTGCTGCAACTTCCTTCAATGTAGCTTAAATGAAAATTAGAGAATGTGGGTGTGATTTGTGTTGATGTAAATGAGTAAATCCCATTTGGAATTGGAGTTTTAGGGAAAGCAAGGAATCATGGAGTTTGTGGATTTTGAATTGGCAGTGACTGGGGGAAATCTCTATTTTCGCTTGGGTGATTGCAATGTCGATGGGCTAGACACATTGGTTAGTTTTGGACCATTTAAAAAATGGTGGTGACTTTGCAACCATACACATGCCATGGTTGTATGGCAATCTGGAGGGAACAAATTGCTGACCCAGCTGTGGATGGAAAATAACCCAAAGTTAGATTGAGAAGGTAATAATAACCTTCTGATTTTTTATTTTTTTCCCCTTTGAATCTGGGGAGTGGATTAGCTGTTATCCTTACCATGGGGCCCACCTGATGATGTGTTGTATATCCACACGTCCATCCGTTAATTCTGCCCATTTTAGGACGTCCCAAAAATTAAGCAGATCCAGATCTCAGGTGGAACACATCAAAGGAAACAGTGATGTTTGAGTGCCTCACATTAAAAATTCCAAATTGCCCATAGTAAGGTTTTCATAATTTTATTTTATATCCAACTTGTTGATAATGTCGAGAAGAAAGGGATGATGGGTAATTACAAAGATCAGCTTGATCTAAAACTTTTTTTTGCCCACAGTTTTTTAATGGTCATTCATACCTTTTTCTAGTGGTGTAGTCCACTTACGATTTGGATCTTCTTAATTTTTGGGCTATCATCCTAAAATGAGATGGAAAAATAGATGGACGGCGTGGATATACAACAAATACATCAAGGTGGGACCCACACGGTTGTAGTAACACCTACTAAGGGGTTACCCGGTTAACAGCTAATCCGCTCCCTTGAATTTGGAGCACCGACGATTTTACTTATAACCATCCATTTGTTGAGATCCACTTGGCTGCGACCCGGAACCAGCGATGTGAGTGGAACCCTGATTGTAGGATCCATCCTGTTTGAATATCATACCGGTCATTCAAGAGATTCGGATTTGAATTCATAATTCCAAAGCCCAAGGAAACTGGACTCAGGACCTCCAACTGGGTCAGGTCAATCAAGTCCCACTAGACTCGGTATTTAATACATTAAATGGTGGGGCGAGTTACAGTGGGTTGACTCAGTCGTCAAGTTGACTAGATGAGTCTTATCAATTCAGGACCGAGTCACACTCCTAATTGCTTGGGCTGAGATCTGGTCGGGTCGGGTTGAGTTGACCTAATTTCAAGTTGAGCCGCCAAGGTTTCCAACTATGATGTAAATATGAATTAAGGGGATTGAAATTAGGGCTCAGTCAGCCTGTGGGTCAATTGACACAACCCGCTTCTGAGGTGTGTTTGGGTCGACCTGAAAGAATGCCAAGTCATGCCCAGGTTACGCTCGGATTCAACCCCAACAGACCCAACTTGCATATATGGGTTATCAAAGGGCTGGACCCAACCCAACCTGACCAAAAAACCGGAAACAAAATAATAGAGTTGGGTCATATTTCATTCTAAAACTAGAGTTGGGTCATGCCAGATCAGGTCAGGTTGGTCGAGCCCGACCAGGTTATATTTCTCGATGAATATTAAGTGGGTCTAATCAAATCCCTGGGTGACATGACGTGGGTCTGGCTCTGGCTAGATTCTTAGCCTGTTTAGTAAACGAATGGGGCTATGCCGACCCTAACCAGACCCATTGCCACCTTGTTCATCCAAAGGATCTTGTAGCATTTACACAATTTCTTGTTCATCCAAAAGCTTTTGTTAAACCTGTTTGATTCAAGTCGGTCCAGTGACAACAACATCAGACAAGCGTCCCTTTGATAGCGGATTGGAAAACCCAAATGCTTCCACTTGAGCCATGTCAGCCATGTGTGTACGACCAGATTGACAATATGTCATTCTTTTCTGTAGGAGAGAGCTTTCCTTTCAATAGTTGTAACGACTACACCAAGTAATAACTACAGTCTGAAGGGAGATGAAATGTGCTGTCCGAGCATCTTCGTTTCCATACCTGTAAGTTCAATGACATTTCCAAGATTAGTAACATGATGATTGGATATGAACCAAGGATTGAAAATCAGTTTCGGTGGATCATATTGGTCACCACCAAAAGTGGGTCGTATCGCCCCATATTGGCCATTTTGGGCAAATGCAGGCCAATATATCCATATTATACATGGACAAAACCAGTCTCTACCTCCTGGTTTCAGGAGGCACACTTAACCCTTTATGAATCAATCATCCTTTTGTCAAGTGGAAAGAAAATTTTATTAGGAAAAAAAAAAACCCAGAGACAACAAGAAGAAAAGATCATAACTGCAGCATACATTGATTAAGGAGGAATACCATCAACTTTGTAATTTGCAGAAAGGTTTGTCCAATGTATATTACACTTGGGTGAACTATGTTAAAGTTCACCAAAATAACATGTTGATCCTGCATGTCCAGAGTATACTTCGTCTCTTGGATAACAATACTCCTACATTTTCGATCAATGAACTTTCTTGGACCATCGTAGAATGTCTGTAGCTTGGGCAGCCTATCGAACAAGTAGGGTGATCCAGTTGGTGCAATTTTGGGGATACGATCCATTCAAGAGATGACCTATCAATTGGGCAGCCCAGATTCGACATCCATCCACCCATTGAAAACTAATAAGACAATGTGTTGCACCTCTGAAGGGTATGTTGTGCCCCATCTATACCCCAATATCCATACATGTGCTCGTTATTCCGGAGATTCAACCATTGTCTTACCCTCTCGGATGGGCCACATTATAAAAATGACACAAGTGCCACAATCAATAGAAATTTCATGAACTATCAGGGACGATCAAAAGGAAGGCAGCTGATCAGGTGGTTGAGATCACCCACTCAGTGATGTTGTATTATTGACAATCCAAGAGATTCCCCATATGATGTACAAGCACACGCACCAATTGTATCTGAACTTTACATAGTGATGTTGTTGTATTATAGTGAGCTTCCCCATCTGATGTGTGATCTAGATAGGCAAGCACACGCACCAATTGTATCTGAACTTTACAAAGTTCACCTAAATGGTGGACATTAGAAGAACCCTTTTTGAAGTACTTTGAGCTTATGATGGATTGCGTCTTTCACTTCTTTAACTCAACCTGAGTCTTGTTGAGTCAAGCCGATTCAGCGCAGTAAGTCTTTTTTAACTTGATTGACAACTATCTACTACCAGTTTAAAAATCTGACTAGAAACACTGGTATTGTATTGGCTCCTCTACACAACCGATATGGGCCTGTATTGGCCAATACCGACCAATAAGAGCTCGTATCAGCCTTTATCAGCATGTATCATATCAGTAATTTGGGGGGGTGGGGATTTGAAACCACACTATCTACCTTAAAACCTGTGCACAACTAATGAATCTGACACAACCCACCAAGACACAGTAAGAAGTGAATCACAGTTGTGTAAATTTCTTTAGATCAGTCATAGTGAAACGATTTAGTTGGTATTTTATAACAGCTGTAAACAGTCGCACCGCATAAGTTTTCTCTTTCTTTTTTAACAGTAATGCAAATTCATTGAAGCATTCAATGGAATTGACTGGCAATTTTTAAAAGGGGAGTTCTGCGATACTCAGACAGCATATGACAATACAGAGGCACTCAGAAATTGTATACATTACATACATCAACTCAAAATAAAACAATTAAATTGTGGAACCCACCATCACTAAGTCACAATCCCAAATCTGATTGTTTGAACAATCCTAACCTCTGATTTGTGAACACTTGTTTGTTGAAATAGGACTGTTGGATTTTTTTCCCCCATTGTTAACCATCCAATAAATGTCCACCAATCCAATAGTCAAATAATCAAACAAGCTTAATTTTTATTCATGATACATCTACAGGGAATGCCATAATTTGGACAGCATAATTTGACTTGTATGCCATGTATGCAATTTCTAAGTAATTTCTAAGTGCCTGCACATTATCCATCACACGGCCAGAGTATCTAAAGTTTCTCTTTTTCAAAAGCAACCACCTATAATCCATTCAAGTGCCCAAGCAAAGATGAGAAATGCTAGCCAAATGTAGATGGGAATGGGAAAACTGGAAGCCATTTTCAGATAAATGGAATACAGGTACACTACATTGTCTAGTTAGTAATTGTATTTATCATGTAGAACATGTTTTCTTTATCGCCACCAGAAAAGACGAGGGGAAAAATAATAATAATAAAGAACATGTCATTGTAAATAATCAAAATACCATGAAAATAAATCCAAGTATACAGATGCCTAACAAGGTAGAGAGAATTGAACCTGGACTACCATGGGTCAATGCTGACTTTGTCCTGCATTCTCTACTGCTGATTTCTCTGAAAAATAAAAATTTAGAGTCAAAATATATCAAACAACAACCGGATACAATCTAACATAGTACAATCAATCATAGTTCAAAAACCCGAAAACTGGACTCAATTTGATGTTCAACCAGGTTGGGTTTGACTTGAAGACTCAGTCTGACTCGACCCAGTATTTAATAATTAAATTAAAAATACAACGAATAGGTGTTGATATTTAAACTAATTAGAAAAAGAATTTTTTTTTAAAAAATAGCTATATCTAATAGCAGCGCACTGCATAACGCACTAGTTAATTGTATCTTTAGCTCTGGCAGGGGTCTTGAGTTTGATTTCCTCATTCCGCTTTTGCATTTTACTAGCGATGACTCTATGACTCACCAAGTGACTCAGTTAGAGTCACTGCACATCAAGTCGACTCGACCGAGTCTTCCTAAGTTGAGGTTGAGTCACTGCCACAACCAAGTTTCCCAGTGATGCAGTTCAAAATCTCAGCAAGTCAGAGTTTACTCCCAAGAGTTTCGAGTCGAGTCAGTGAGTTTTTGAACTGTTCAATAAAAAATGCCAGGAATTGATATATCCAAAGGTCTTTGTAGAAAAATTCTAAGAGAAAAGTGAGGTCTCTACTATTTTATCTAAAGGATATCTGGACCAACTTAGCCAACTAGAATGGTGGTCTGAGCTTTATATCCTGTTTTTAATTAAAAAGGGACCAAGTGATGTGAATAATGAAATCAAACTCCTAATTACAAGAAATATCAGCTCCATGCACTTAAAGGTTGCATTTCCATGTCCTGCTTTTTCTGCCGAGGCAGGATGCTGCTTTTCTCCCCAAATCAACATCCCCAGTGTTTCACGTCCAACCTGAATCTGGATACTGATTTAGCACACACAAGGCTGAAAAATAGGACCTTCGATAATGCAGTTCCAAAAAACTTGCGCCACTCCAAGTGCCAGATGGAACAAATAGCCATCTTTTAAGCCAAAAATTCCCATCAATTTGCAATTTAGATGACAACCAAATGCACCATAATTGTCGAAGAGGACCACAACTAAATTTCCTACCTCTCCCCAGACATGATTGAAGAAAAGTATAGTGCCTGCCTCATCAGTTAGTCACAACAGCCAGCAGGGTTGCAGTTTAAATTAACATGCTTGAGGTCTAAACTATCATCCCAGTCTACCACTTCATTTTTCTTTTACCAATTCCAAGTCCACATTCTCCTTGTTGTGGCAGATTAACTACTACAGTCTACAGTCTGCAGTATGTATTGGTAATGGAACAAAAAAAAAAAAAAAAAACTTCTAGTTTAATGCAGTGTTTGAAACCCAAACTGGACCAGAGAGTCCCAGTCGAGACCAGTTGGGAAATCCGGTCAACTAAAGTGTTCATTTGCTTTCTTTTAAAAAGAAAAACAACTCTATCAGGTAGAGTTCGAACCAACGACCTCTAATTCAAAAATAATTGCCAAGCCAATGGCAGATATGTATTATTCGTTATCCTTTTAGTTACTTTTTTCTAACTTGAGTAGATTTCCAGATTGGAATGGGTTTGACCAGTTGGACCAACGGTTGGACCATCACCAAACTGCCTGCAAAAGGGGGTCAGAGTCCACTCTGAGTTTTAAAACATTGGTTCTGCGCATGGACAGTATGATAAAAGTATTACGAAATTTTTTCGTGACAACCAACTAATAAGAAAAAGTTTATTTTATTTCATGATTGTCGCGATTCATGATACATGGTTTATTTTATTTGATTTGGTATTGTTAATTTATAGCTCTCAAGTATTTATTCCTGACAACAAATATTTATTTCACTAATCCAGGCAACTAAAGAATTACAGAAATGAGCTCATCGCATGCGGGCAAATAAACTGGGACAAAATCCCAATTTCTCAAACATTGCCAGCCACATCTCGGTCAATGAATTGGTTTAATCTGAGTCATCTGACAACAAGAGAAACAAATTCAAATTCAAAACTGAAAATCAGCATCCGGATGACGCGGATTTACAAACATCTGGTGACTATGTGAGTCGTTTCACTCTCTCCAGTGTTACCTGGAAACTTTTATTTTCTGGGATTTTCCTATGACAACAAAACAAACAAATTCAAATTCAAAACTTAAAAAGTGAGTAATCCAGATGAGGTGGATTTACAAACATTTGGGGACCACGCGAGTCATTTCACCATCTCCAGTTTTACCTGGACACTTCTATTTTCTGGGATTTTCCTCTGCCGATACTTGGAAACCCCTAGACATAACACAACACTTCAAAATCGGTATGGAAAAACTGTCCTAGTGATGTCTTCGGAAAGTGCCGCAAGTTGGCAACGGTTAAAATCGATATTGAGTATTGCATTGTTCATTACTGATACGCGATACATATCAGATGATATGCCCAAGTTTTGGATAAAAACAGTCTGAAAACCCCACAAAATGCAAAAATACATGTTAATAAACATTTATAAATATTTAGCTCCTTCAACATGGGCTTTTAACAGGTGAATCGGAAGGTTATTGGTACAATTCATCTATATCATTAGGCACCAAAACAAATATCTATCAGGAGATAAGTGTTTGTTTTGGATTATACTTGTTTTCCCTTCATCCCTCCCTCCCGCTCCCTCCTTTAGTTATGTGAATTTGTTTGTCAAGACAAAGATATCACACTCCCAGCCCTCAAGCTTGCGTCCATTACACAGACTTCCTCCCACTCTCTAGATTTTAGTTCATTTTTCAGTATAGTTACCATGACCCATATAACAAAAAAGCAGTTCTGTTATTCTTGTTGTTTATTTGTTGGGTTTATATATATATATTATATATATATATATATATATATATATATATATATATATACACACACACACACACCACACACACACACACACACACACACACACACGCAAGAGCAAGTGATGTTATGTGTGTGGTTGCGCACGCGCATGCATGCGTGGGCGTGGGTGTGGGTGGCTTCAGATGATTCTGCATGTTTTTATGTTCTGTTAATGAACTATTTCTAGTTTTTATTAAAGTAATTGAATTTTATTGGAACTATGTCGATATTATTTTCTAATTCGCATTGTTTGCATTGTTGTTGTTGTTGTTTTTTTTTTTTTTAAAAAAAAAATCCATTTTTAATAAACTGCTGAAATTTATTAGAAAAAAAATAAAAACTGACAAGGCAAGCAATTCATAAGGGCAATGGATAGTGGTTGCCAATTACAAGAGATAGCCCCAATACTCCAGATTTAGTAAAGAGTCTGCAAATGAGTTAACAGTTCTAGGAATTACAGAAAAGTAGGACCCAACTCATTTGCCCTGGTGATAATTTTGTTAATGATGAATCTTCTCTTCCAAGGGAGTCTACTTGACAAAGAAGCCTGTACTTCTCAAATTACCTTCCACCAATAGGATGACCAGTGAAAGACTTCCAATTAGCTTGATGACCATAGAATAACTTCCATCTCGACTCTATTGAAATTGCCAAAACTAATAAGGCCAGAGAAAACCAAACAAATTTCCCCATGTTCGTCCCAAACCACTCCAAATAGCAGATTGCCAGGGATTTCCCATTGAGCAACCATCAACATTCAACTTATGCTGAGTGGGCATTGGCTTCCTTCCCACTTTCACCTTTGGTGCACTTCCACTGTCATTGATAGAATCCCACCAACTTCATAAGAGCTCCACGGGTTCAGTGCCCTAAAATGCTTAGCAGTGATATCCAATGTGCCAAATTGGATTTAATCATTTCCTTGACGCACTCAAATAGGCAAATCTCCCACGCAAAGCTTCCTTTATCACACCTCCACCCAACATGGGAGAGCATGCATCAAAGAACCTTTTCACTCTTAGAAAACAGCAGGGAGATCCAACGAACATTGAGTCTCCTGGAGAAGCAGTAAATACCAACTCGATATGAAGTAGGCAAAGGCAGAAAGTCAAATCTCCCTCACAACATTACAGTGGGGAAAAAAGAAAAAAGATGATTGACCGATACTTCATTCTCCCAACATAAGAGCCCAGTTTCTTTTTCTTCTTTTTTTCCCCTCAAACTGTCTCTCTTAAGCAATTTGTCACGAATGTGGAGCCTATTGTAGGAACTTAGCAATTTCTGGATCTACTTGTATATAAGAGTCTTACACTGTGTGTGAAAATATCTAAAATGACCTAAAGTCTGGTAGAGAAGTTTAGATTTCTAGAGTGGTTGCGTAGGGATCTCAAGGAGATTTCGGATTTCTCTAGTAAGTTTTTAAAGCTAGCAGAAGTGTGGAAAAGCCTAGAAGTTTTCTAGAGTACTCTTGGTCGTTAAATGAATACCACATAGCACCACCCAAGCCACTAATGTAAAGAATGTAGAGAGTTCTTAGGACTATATCGGGGAAGAGATCCTCATTTGGGATAAGTTGCACTCCCCTCCTTGAGTGTTATACAAGCTTTCCCACTCACTCTCTTGTGTTCTTCTACATCTTAGCTAGTACTCATACTTAGCGTCTGGCACTTGGTAGTGTAAGTGGGAGGTAAGCTAACTTGAGTAGCATTAGGGCATTGCTCGAGTGTCACACAAATGAAGGTGCTAAGGAGTAGCTAGTACATGATAGTTGATATCATAGCCTACTCAGTTCAACAGGCATTATGTCACCTTCAAAAGTGATTGCTAATGAGCAAATCGAGAGGCAATTATCGAAGCATAATAGGAGGGACAGGCCTATTAACTCACAAGGGTGAGTATAGACCTTGGTTTGTTAGAGGATCACGTTGGCAAGTTAGAGCTTGCCATTGTTGAAGGAGATGAAAGGTTGGGGAATTTGGAGGGAACCCAACAAGCTCATGCAGAGGTGATCAAGCAAACCAATAACAATATAGAGAGTAAAGTAGAGGTACTCAAGACCCAAGTTGCTTAGATTGGGGTGTGAATGGGAAAGCTTTTATAGCACCAAGGAGAGAATTACAACCCAAGGAGTGAGTCTCAAATAAGGAGCCCGCCCTTTGTATAGACCTATGAACTCACTAGACTCTTGATATCAATGACTTAGATTGTGCCATATGGCATTCATCCAATGGCCAAGAATATTTGAGAAAACTTTCACACTTTTTTACACTTCTACTAGCTTCTAAAACTCACTCAAGAACTCAACATCTTTTAGAAATCTCTACACGATTCTACTACAGTGTATACTAATTCTAAAATTTTCTACTCTTTACAAGACACCCTAGATTATTCCAAATGTCTCTACACACTATGTACAAGCATATCATATGTTCGAGTTAAAAATGGCAAAGTTTCTATAATAGCTTCCACACTCATGGCAAACCACCAACCAACAAAGGATCAAACCCAAGGTGGGGCCAAGGAATCCCACACTTCAACACAACAGGGTCTATAAAAGGCAGGAAGACAGAGATTTGAAGTATTCCTTTGCGGAAACAGTATCCATTGAAGAAGTCGCCCAAATTCTCTCATCTAGTTCATTGAGGAAGGGGTACAAACCATCAAGAGATGCCAATAAAGCAAAAAATACAAGAACCTCCTCATTGAGCATCTTCCTTCTGAGCAGCATGTTCCAAACAACCATGCCCCCTAACAACTCAAAACAATCCTTCACAATGTTCTTGCACGATATGTGAAACAACCTCAGGAACCCCTGAGCCAACTTGGAGTCACCCACCCTAAGATATTCCTAAAATCCTATTCCATTGCCAAAGCCAACACTATATCTAATTCCTTTCGCAATAACCTTCCCAACGCCTTTCATTTGACTTGCCAAATACTGATATGTTTCTCCGTAATGACAACCATTTCCTCTTCTTATGGTGCATGGAATCCACACTCTATCACCATCATCATACCTACTAGAGATGACTTTCCTCCACAACGCTTCTTGCTCAACACCAAAATGCCACCACAACTTAGATAAGAGGGCCCAACTTCTCTGTTTGGTTCTTCCTATGTCGATGCCCCTTCTGATAAGATTTTCCGTGTTTCAATAAATGGTATTTGTGATATTTATTGTGATATCTACTTTTTCCTTCCAGAATAAGAAGTCCCTTTGAATTTCTCTATCTCCTTTACAATCTTGGCCAAAATCTTGAACATAGATAATAATATGGGGGAAAGGTTTGCCAACATAGCCTTCGTAAGCATAATACAACCCATGAAGGACAATAGGCCTTTTTTCATGCCAATAACTTCCTTCTGACAATTGGATTACATCTAGGGTTAGCCCCCAAAGGAAGGCCTAAATACACGATAGGAATAGATGGTTGGCTACAACTAGATCCCCTAGACACATCTTCAACCTCAACTGCATTTGTCACAACCCATGCAATTAGAATTTTAGAGAGGTTTAAACAGAGCCCAAAAACCACTTCAAAGCACCAAACGATACCCTTTAGAATAAACACTTGAGAATTGTAGGTATCGCAAAAGATGATGGTGCCGTCCACGAACATGAGATGCAAGATATTTATCTAAGTTTGGCCAATTTGAAAACACTTTTAACAGACGTTTAGAGATTGCATGTTTGAAGATCATACTTTGGCTTTCAACCATGACAACAAACAAGAATATGAATAAAGGGTCTCCCAGCTTAATCCCCTTGAACTTCTATAAAGTCATATCATCATCCCATTTATGAGGATCGAGAAGTGCACAAAAGAGATGCACCCACAATCCACTTTATCTAGAGGGATTTTGATTGTACTAACGTTGTAGTACGGCCGAATTCCCCAATGGAATTTTGACCGTACTATCCTTGTAGTACGGTTGAATTCCTCAAAAGGAAGATGATTTTAAAATATTCCCTTGTAGCCCCCTGCTAGGTTTTTAAAACATTTCGGACGAAATTGCCCTTGTCCTTGGATCAGCAGCTATACGGATTTTGAGTGAATAAGAAGTTATGTAGTATCCAATCTTGAGGAAGTGATGTGGACATGATTTGTCATTGAGTCCACTGAAATCTAAATCCAATCCATTCATTTTCTTTGTAGCCCTCTATTTATATGAGAAGATAACTTCTCACTGACACGATTTATGTGTGGCCCACAAAACCTAATAACCTATAATGGTGTCCGTTCAATATGAACTATTTTCTTGTGATGCGATCCATATGACTATCGGATGTTGATCATTCTTCCAACCATGACCTTCCATGAAATTCTGATGTTAATGGATGGAATAGATTTCAAACATAGGCGATGGTGGGCCCTACAGACGATGTACGAACGCCCTTAGAAATGGTCAACCATTACTTCTTCTTCTTTTTTTTTTTTTTTTTTTTTCACTTTTTGCATAGGTCCTTTTTTGGAAAACTGAAGATCGTAGGACCCACTACCACTCTCCCTCCGTTAGCATTTCTCTCCTCCGGCGTTCATCCGAAAACTCCTCTTTTTTGAAGTCTGTCGTTTCTCTCTGCCATTTCTCTCCTCTGGAGTCTATCTAGCATTCTCCGGTGTTCATCCCCAAACTCTTCTTCGTTGAAGCTTCGTCCACCACTTCCACCATCATGATCTTGTAGTTCTCTAGTGTCTCTACTATCATAGTAAACTACAGTTTTAGTCATTTTTTAAGGTAAATAAAACCTTAAATCTTGTCATTATTGAGGTTGTCTTTTTTTAAAGGGCTAGGTTGTGATGTGTTGTGGCATTGTGTTAAAGGTCGAAGTTATCATGTGGTAACAGTGAAGAATGTCATCCAATAAGGATCGAGGTCATCATCCAATAAGCGTCGAGGTTAACATCCAATAAGGGTCGAGGTTGACAGTCAGTATGTTAGGGTCGAGATTGGAAAGTGTGAAGAGTCGAGGTTAACAACTAGGAAAGTTGACAACCTCGACCCTTACCATTTGACAACCACGACCCTTTACGTTGTTTGACAACCTCAACCCGTAACATTTGACAACCACAACCCTTCACGTATTTTGACAACCTCAACCTTAACAGATGAGAACCTAGACCCTTCACATTTTACAACCTCAACCCTTTACATTTGTTAATCTATACCATTTATGTCGTAAACATAATAATACACCGTCCATTTTTTATTGCAAGTTAACCCATATTGGAAGATTATGGCTCGTCGACCTATCCTATACTATTATGATGGAGATGGTGTATACGAAAAGGAAAGTTTTTCATATGTGGGTAAGGACTCGAAAGGGGTTGTCGTGAGAGATGATATTATGTACTAGGAGCTCCTAGATAAAATACATTAGATTATAAAGCGAACACTGGATGAATTTGATTTGAGAATAAAGGTTGTGTACAGTGAAGTAGTATGTGGATTACTTCCTCTACATACAATCAAAGATAATGAAGATCTCCTCACATATATGCTCTTTTGTAGACAAAGTCAACCTACTCAGATACCACTGCATATAGAGAAAGTGAGCCGTACAGCTCTTGTGCAAGCAAGGAGCACACACTGACCATTACATTTGAACAAATTGTCCCTCGATATGCAGCCCTCAAGCAATAACACATGTCATGATCGATGACTCCACAATTGCGATGTTCCTGGCCCTTCAAGCAATTATACATGTCATGATCAACGACTCAACATATTCATGGCTCTTCAAGCAATGATACATGTCATGATCAACGACTCAATGATTGCAACATTCATGGCCCTTCAAGCAATGATTCATGTCATGATTAACGACTTAACGATTGCGATATACGTGGTCTTTCAAGCAATGATACATGTCATAATCGATTACTAGATGATTACGATATACCGTCGTTTTGGTTGACGGGTAGCAAGTACGATACAAATATTTTCATCCCTTTGAGCAATGATCTATGTTAGGGTGGAAGAGTCGATGATTGCGATATCCCCGTCCCTTCTACCAATGCTACATGCTCCATCTGATATCATTCCACTTGAGAGATGTATAACCAGTGCAGCTTTTGTTAATGCAGATCATCAGGAATATCTAGATATGGTGGACAAATCCAATGAAATATCTGTCGAAGAGAAATGATGGACTTCAAAGAAGAGTTTTCGGATAAACACCGGAGAATGCCGGATGCACACCGAAGGAAAGAAATGTTGGAGAGAAATGTCGAAGAGAAACTCCAGAGGGAGAATTGTTAGTGGGTCCAACGATCTTCAATTTTCTAAGAAAGGACTTGTGCAGAAAGTGAAAAAAGGCAATGATAAGACCTTTATAAAGGTATTCATACACCATTTGTAAATCCACCATCGCTTATGTTTGGAATCCACTTCTCGGAATTTCATGGAAGACCATGGTTAAAAAATAATCAACATCCGCCAGTCATATGGACCCCATCACAAAAAAATAAATTGTATTAAACGGACACCGTTATAAGTTATCAGATTTTGTGGGCCGCACAGAGATCATATCAACAAGAAGTTATCATTTTTCCATATAAATAGAAGATTACAAAGAAAATGAACGAATTGGATACAGGTTCTAGTGGGCCCAATGAGAAACCCTGTCCATATCACTTCCTCGGGATTGGATACTTCGTAACTTCTTTTTCACTCAAAATCCGTACAACTGCTGATCTAAGAACAAGGGCAATTTCATCCGAAATGTTTTTCAAAACCTATCAGTGGGCTACGTAGGGAATATTTAAAATCCTCTTCCTTTTACGGTCAAAATCCCTCATTTAGACAATGCCTAAACATGTACACAAGAAGGTTCCAATCAATGTAATCATAGGCCTTTCTCATATCGATTTTGCATATAATGCCAAGGACGCCACACTTTCCCTCAAGTTTATAAACTCATAAGATATTAAAATACAATCCCCCTCGGGGAACTGCAAAATTGTAGATCATCGCCTCTTTTAGACAAGAAACATCTACAGGCGCAAGCTAATAGAAGTGCACCAATCAGCTTCTTAAATATCACAAGAAATTAATCTTCTCAGGGGCGGGAGGTACATGTGACTCTAATGAGGTTGGAATTTGGGTTCTGAGCAAAGGACTAAGAATAATCCGCTCTTCTTTTCCTGGGCCTTCAATAGTGGACTGGATGCATAAAATGCAATTGAGTCAACCTCTTTGTTCAAATTCAAGCCTAACAAGGCGAACCTCTTCTGTTGAAAGACCTTTAATAGTGAAGGCGAATCTCTTTGTAAAATTGCAATCGTTGGAGATAGTCCTTCACTGTGGATAAGACTAGAGATTTGGCCATGAAATTTATGGTCTCTCACTTCTATAATGAGTGGCAAATTAGGATTGGCAACTCCCTTAAGGGGTTTCTCAAGGTTGATTCCTTGTACTTTGGTTTTATGTTCTAAATTCTAACAAGGTTACTGTAAACTATCCCAAAAAAGAAACAAAAGCTACTTAATGATCATAACTCATGTCACATTCTTTACGCTCCATTTGGAAATTCCTGGTTCCCAAGGTCAATGCAAAAGGGTAGTGCCAACATGCTGCTGATACTATCTTCAGAACCTTCCCATACATATCACACTTTTGATTTGGGGCAGAAAAAGTGAGGAAATGGGAGCTCACTTAGTGCAGGTTCCATTTCCCATGTTGCCCCAAATGCCGAGCTTACCTTGTTGGATCAGAAGTCCGGCTGTTAACGTCAACCATAGCATACCTTAGATGCTTAAACAGAAAACATCCTGGTATACCTTTATAACAACAGAAACAACAACAACAAACATTCATTAAAAGAAAAGATGAGATGTAAAAAGACCAGCAAACTACCAAGTGACAGGCCTATAGAAAGCATCCGATCTATGTTATCAATACGTCGTTGTATTGATTTTAATAGTGAGTTCAACGATGAAACTCTCTTGCGAACTCCAGAGATCTTGGCTGCATGCTGCATTATAAATGGCGAAGGTGCATCGTCTAATAGTTGATCCAGCTCTGCAAAAATGCACAAACAATGTGAATCATATATACCTCCCATTTCACAACCAAAGTCTATAGGAAGTAAAGAGAAACATGAGAATTAAACAATAAAAAATAAAAATAAAAAAATAAAAAAATAAAATAAAAAACAGATGCAAGTATATTTAAACTACAAATTTTAATCAACAAATCTAGAGAGAATCAAAGACGGCCAAAAAGCCAAAACATTCATATTTATTATTTTGGATCATATTGTGTATAATAAGCAGTCGAGTGACATCGTATTACTTTTTTATTAACTAAGGCCACTACTTAAAGTCATTAGATGCCTTGATAAACTTTGATCAGCCTACACTCAGGGTTCAAGCTGAATCAAGTGCAAAAATACAACTTCCTTGATGTGCAAATGTTTTCTGAACACCCAAACTAAATTCAGTTTCCATCCTGTTTAATAGTAGGGGTACTATGTTGAAACAAATGAGGGATCATCAATGTTTGTTTCAAATATATGAAAAATAGAGCCTTTTATTTGAAATTCATTTCCCTCCAAACCTTACTAGAGGCTCCTCTCTTTTTTTTTTTCGCCTCTTTCCTTTGCCCCACATCAGATATGAGTAAGAAAAGAAATAGGCATGTCAAACCTTCCATTATCTTTTCTTAATGGCAAAATGATTTTATTAAAACAGAGGACAAAGGGCCAAAAAGCCAAACAAAGGGACGATGACAAATCATCCCACAACAAAAGGGGGGGAGTCAAATCCTCAAGGAACATCAAAGTATTCCTTATTACAACCTGAAAACATATTGATGCAGGATCCCCCGAGATAGCTATCTATTCCTAGCTTTAATGAGAACCTGCTGTGGAAACTCTACCTTGGCCCTTGTTCCAGAAGGGCCAACTATTTCTTTTCCATCCAAATCAACCATAGGCCTACTCAGAGAAAAAGCCCCTATAGAGCATCCCTTTTCCCCCTCCAAGCTCGCAAAAAGATTGGATGGTGCCCAGCATGACCTGAAAGACCTCAAACCACGTAAAGAATCCCTATCAAATTTCAAAGGAGAAACAACAAAACATATGGTCCAATAATCTCCTCAGTCACCAATTTAAACTCTTCTTTGGTAGAGGGGCTTTCAATCCAAGCAGTCTCCTCTTCATTGATTTGATCAAAGAAGATATCATCAATAGTAGCTGTTATGGGTAAAAATGGATCAACCACTAAGGAAAAACCAGCTCGGACATATATGCATAATGCGAGAAGGTCGGCCAGTGTTAGTCATGACCAAGGAGCTCCTAAACGACTAGGTAAGAACACTGTTACATTTCACGGAACGACCCCGAGTTCGGCAATCGATAGATTGAATCTCTCTGCCTTCGTCAAACATTGAGCCCTTCCACGGACCCATACATTTCCGAGCTGGTTCCAACTGTAATTACCCAAGATCCTAGCTGAGGATCCCGGAAGATGATTGCAACACGGATCCGCCCGAGATCTCCACCAAGGATCTTGGAAGATATCCACGACATAAACAGGATCCGAGTCCCTCTACAATATGCACCTACTAAACAGGGAGATCACCATCTATGCCACCGCCCTCTGTCAACTATAAAAAGGGCATCCCTAATGGTGAAAGGTACACACACATTCCTACCTAGAAAATACACAAAAACCCTTTACGTTCTACAAGACCTAGCTTGCCTGTCTGACTTTGGCATCAGAGGGTCCCCTACTGCAGCCAGGGTCTCCATCTTTATCTTATTTTGCAAGTCTCAAGTGATCCAAGTAGGATGCCAGATTTTTACATCAACAGTAGGACTTGCCCATTTTATCGATGGAAGCAATTCGGGATAGAAACTAACAATGGCATCGCAACTCATCTTTTTCCTCATTAATAAGGAGGCTTAAAATTCTATTATTTCTCCTTCTCGTATTCGTTATACCATAAAAGTAATTTCAGATCTTTGCCCCCTCCTTTACTCATAAAAGCCCTCAATTGTTGCCTCCATTTGATTTTTTCTTCCTTAATTTTTCTATTATGTTTTTCTCTTTCTATCCTCCTCGAACAAATGCCATGCAGCTACCTTTAAATCAATCTCTTGAATTGGATCCAACACTACTTTTTTGGCCACCTCCACACTCCCAAAATGCTCCTTACTACATTGTTTTAACTTTGCTTTTAACATTCTCAGCTTTTGGATTAATAAATCCCACACAAACTAGCACATGAAATGATCACCACTCCACAAGATCAACAAAGCCCTCTTCTTCCAGCCACATCAGTTCAAATCTGATCAAAACAAGACCCCAAAATCAACACTAGATTCCAACACTACCGAGCAATGGTCTGAGACCAGGCATGATAAACCTTTAACATTTCCCCCCAAAATCGCTCCTCCCAATCCACCGAAACCAGATATCTATCCAATCAGGGGAAAAAAAAAAAAAAAACAGGTCTTCCCAATCAGAAGATGTTTAATGTCTCATGTTCAAATCTACGAGTCAAAGGTCAGGATTATCAATTAAGCATGAGTATAAGATCATAGCTTCAATATGGCAGTAATGTGAAAATGAACGGTTACGATCAGCATCTCTTGATAATGCACTGTTAAGGTACTGCGATTGGGGACAGCATATCCACCCCTATCAAAACCCCATTTCTTGATAATGCACATTCTCTTTCTACTTTGGGTAATAAAATCAGAGAAGTTGGACTATTTGTATTACCAAAAGTAGAAATTAAAGGTTGTATCTATCAACCAAGGTGGGTGAACATAACAATTCCCCAATTCAGACTCAAATCACAATCTACCAAAACCCTAATCATCAGATATCTCAAAGAACGTACCTCTGGTGAGCCGATCGAGCGCGGCCGACAGCTCGTCCTGGCTCCTAGCTGCACTCTCAGCCGTCCGATCGAAATCCCAGATCACAGCACCGAGAGTCGACGAGATCGCTCTCGCCAACGCGTCGGAGCTCTCGAGGCGAAGGACATGGGAACCGGCAGCATTCGGAGAATCCGACGGTTCTGAATCTTCCGTTGGCTTGTAATCACTCGGACGGCTGTCGTCTTCTGTGCTTTTTGATGGCTGGGATTCGTCGGGAGCTCCGCCGGACATTGGGAGGAAGGTTTCATCGCTGGAGGACTTGAGGAGCGGATGCCATGAGACGGATGGTGCGTAGGTTAGCTCGTGGGGCACGTTAGAAGAGTTCGTGAGGTTTTACTCTTTCTGAATTGCTGTAGCCTGTAGTTCCGTCTGTAGCCAGCGATCGAGATGATGAGTTCTTTTCCGTCCGTCGCGACTCAGGACCGAGCTTGTGTTACCCGGGCGCGGATTGGGTACTACCCCACCAGGACCTAGCTAGGGGCTCTGTAGGGTCCACAGTTATGTATATGTTTTATCCATGCTGTCCATCCATTTTGAAACATTATTTTAGAGTATTTGACAAAAAAGGATAGATATTAAAGACTCAAGTGGACCACACCACAGGAAGCAGTGGAGATTAAATTTGTACCGTTGAAAATTTCTTTACGGTCACAGAAGTTTTGGATCAAACAAATATTTATGTTTTCCCTTCGCACATGTCTACGTGACCTCATGATCTGGTTGGATGGCAAATAAACACACGGCAGGTCCTAGGAAAATTTTAACGGTTGGAATCTCCTTTTTAGCCCATGTCTTAAAATGACTTCTCAAAATGGATATGACTAGTGTAGCGTCGCTACCACTAGCCACCGGGCTAGTGGTCGGTTCTCTATGGCCCCACTAAGAAGTATGTGTTTTATCCATGCTGTCCATACATTTTTACGGATCGTTTTAGGGCTTGAATTGAGAGGGATATTAATCTCAGGTGGACCACACCATAGGAAAACAGTAGTGATGGGATGTCTATCATTAAAATTCTCCGAAAGCCCATTGTACTGTTTATTTGACATCCAATCTGTTAATGAAGTCATTCAGACGTAGATGAAGGAAAAAACAAAGATCAGATATGCCCCCAAGAAGTTTTTAATTGTGAAAGTTCAATCAACATTGTTCCTGTAATGTGGTCCACTTGAAATAAGGATATACTTTATTTTTCAGGCTCATTAACATAAAATGATCTTTAAAAAAATAGATGTACGGCGTGGATGAAACACATACATTTTAACTTAAAAGAAGCTTTTAAATAGTCATTCAGCCCTTTTCACGGTGGATTTAAGTTTTGGGACAAACGACCCTAGATGAACTGATAAGACGAATGGGCGGTGTAGATATGAAACAAATTCATCAAGGTGGCCCCCACACGGTAACGGTAACGCCCATTAAGCTGTTATCCGGGTAACAGCTAGTCGGCTCCCCATTTCCGGCCTATAAGATGGGATGTTCCTATAATTCCAACCGTTCATATTCTCTTTACTATCGTCTGGAAGCTAATCACACATAATAATGGTTCATGATGATCTAAATGGTTAAATTTAAACCATTGAAAATTTTCTGTCGGGTAGATATATGCTAATATTTTCATTACTACATTAGTTTATTATATTTTCAATACAAGTTTTATTTTTTATATCTATAATTGTATTAATTATATATATATTATTTATTATTAATTATATTGTTATTTATTATAAAGAACATTTTTTCTAAACAAACAAACTAAAATAGGACAACTATTCCTTTTAAAAGACGTATGGTGTATCAAGTAATCTATTTGAGAGGGAGAAATCCATTGTATCTTGTTAGCTTGAGTTATCGGAAATGACGTGGACCAATAAAGCTTGACTGCATTGGAATTTTCTATGCCTTTCACATAGATGATTCACACTTAATTATAATTAATTTAGAAAGAACTTATATATTAATTAGGTTAGATTGAATCAGACAACCCAAACTTAACCCGAGCCCAACCCAAGTTTTAGCCGGTTCGCATTTGTATGGCCAAGCCTGACACCATACCTATGCATCCTGCCCAGCCCAACCCATTGTGGTCACGGTCGGTGGGGTTGAACCCGCTCAACCTTCAGCCCTAGTTGTAAATCGAGCGCGTTAACTCTCAATTGGAGCTCGCCTCACATGTAGAAACGAGGACAACGTGTGCATTATCTGATCCGTTTATCAACAGATTCTCTCTGTATGAACCCTTTATTTAGAAAATCAGGCCAATACGAACACGATTAGATCACAGACGTACAAAAGAAGAATGGTGAGAGAAATATCCGACGGTACATGTTGATTGTGCACGGATGGCCCACTTAAGCTAAATGGGTATTCTTATTTTTAGAAAAGGCATCCGAACAGTAGGACGCACCTTGAACGGCTCCGATCTTACCGATTTCTTGAACAGTAGGGAGCACCTCTTGAACGGTAGGCGAACGTCCAGAAAAGACAAAAGCTCACTCTCGAGTGCGTCGGGAAGGTTCGGGACTTAGCTGCGACCTCGGGGTGTGAGTGGTACCCTGACCGTGGAGCCCACCTCGATGCATGAATTGCATATCCACGCCGTCCATCCGTTTTAAAATCTTATTTTCGGCATGCTACCAAAAATTAGGGAGATTAAAAAGCAGGTGTGCCACACCACAGGAAAACAGTGGTCATTGAACCTGCTGCACTTGGAGGCTGTTTGGCTAGTGCCCCAACACCACCAGCTAGCAGGTGTCAAATTTCTATGGTCCACCATGATATATGTGTTTTATCCACCCCATTTATCCATTTTTTTCAGCTTATTTTAGGGCATGAGCCGAAAATAGGCAGATCTAACTCGTGGACCACACCACACGAAAATAGCGTTGATTGAACGTCCACCATTAAAAACTTCTTAGGTTCCACTCTAATATTTATTTTCCATCAACTTGTTGCCTTCAAAAAGTTTTCAACTAAGATTTGGATCTACCTTATCTTTGATCAAGCTGAGAAAATGGGGCACGGTGGATGTGGGATGCTGACCGTAGGGCCTATTGTGATGTATTTTTCTTATATCCACACCGTTCATCCACTTTGACAACTCATTTTAAGGTTATATATCCCAAAAATAAAGCATATCCAAATCTCAGATGGACCACAATATAGGAAATAGTAACAATCGACCACTCAAAACTTCAAGTGAGACACAAAAGTTTTGGATCAAGCTGATATTTGTTTGGTCTCTTCATCCATGTCTTTGTGACCTCATCAACAAGTTGGATGACAAATAAACATTCCACTAGAATTTTTTAATGGTATGGATTCAATACTATTATTTCCTATGGTATGTTCCACCCAAGATTTAGATTGCTTCATTTTTTAGATCATGTATTAAAATAAGCTTTCAAAATGGATGGACGGTGTGGATGTAAGGCACATACATCACAATAGGTCCCATAGTTAGTTGATCCAGAGATCCACCTAACCACGCCCAACAAAATAGATAGACAACATGGATTAAACACATACATTATAGTGGGACCACAAAGCTTTGACACCAGCTAGCTGGCTGGTGTTGGGCCACCTAGCCAAGCCATGTCCGTTGCACTTCAAGATAGGCCATATCACTTGCTAGTTTGTGGCACTATATCTACCACAAGAGAAGGGCTAGGCTTATACTATTACAGGAGATAGTAGGTTTTTATTTATTTATTTTTTTAAAATTTTTTTATTTTAATTCAATAACAACAAAAATCCTACAAAATCATTGGGCTGACATTCATCACATTTACTGCCAGAGCAATGGTGTACCAGATTTTCTTACTAGGAGAGGCAGTGCAGGTGAAAACAACTGGACATTGATTGCTAAGGAAGATGCCAAATGAAACCAGAAGCATTGTATTCATTGATAAGGTTGGGTTAGTGAATTTTAGAGTTGCTTGAGTTGTGCTACCAAGAGGCATTGTATTCATTGATAAGGTTGAGTTTGTGAATTTTTAGAGTTGCTGAGTTGTGATATCAAAAGCATTGTCTTCATTGATAAGGTTGGCTTGGTGAATTTTAGAGTTGTTTGGGTTGTGTCAGATGCTCTGCAATTGGGGAAACTTTTTCAAAATAAAAATCTTTAATATTTAGCGTGGGATTGACTTTTTTAACATAAACTTATAAATAAAATATAAACAATTACTATGTCTTATACTTGTCTTATATGTGACTTGGCTGCGAACCTGGGACCAGCAATGTGGATGAGACCCTGATTGTAGAGCCCACTTTGATGTATTCATTGTATATCTATATTGTCCATCTATGTTTCTAGCTTATTTTATGACATGGTCCTAAAAATGCCTAAGATAAAAAATTTAGGTGAAGCACACTACAAGTAGTGGTCATTGAACACCCACCATTAAAAACTTTCTAGCATCTACCATAATGTTTATTGACATTCTAACTTATTGATAAGGTCACACAGACATGTATGAAAGGAAATAAAAAATAATAATAATAAATTATTAACTTGATCAAAAACTTTTGGATTTTTAATGGTCAATCATCATTCTTTCTGGTGTATTAGTTCACCTGAATTTTACATCTACTTTAATTTTGGGATCATGGTCTAAAATAAGTTGGAAAAATAGATGAACTGCATATATGAGGTGGGTCCCTATAGTCAGGGTCTCATCCATATTGCTGGTTATAGGTTGTAGTCAAGAAGTAATATGTTAGTCTTATACTAACTAGTCAGGGAATGAACTTTTATTTTTTCTACTAATTTTTAAGTTTTAGATGCCAGTTTTCATAATTGATCCTGATAATTAAAAGAATGATGCTTCAATAGTATCCAACAGCGCCCATTGTGCACATAGAAATTGCTTGTCCTTTTGCTATTTCTACTTTGACCCCTATAAGGAGCCACGCCAAACTGAGTCGACTGAACCTGTGTTTTTTGAACATGACCTCAACCTCCAATTTCTTTCTTGGAACCTTCATCGTCGCATCTGTTTTCTCACATTATTTTAATCATCATACAAATAAGTCAAAACCCTTGTGATTGATTGTTAATGAGAGTAATTCATGCCACGTCAGCATCTCTCTCAATCATTGGAAGTCGCATGGAATTCGCCGTCTCCTTAGCTTGTCAGCTTCTCAGCAACCAAATCTAGTTTTCTTCACCTTCAATCTATTTGCTCACCAGTAAAGATGATTAGTTGGAGAGAGAGAGAATCCTACTAAGGAATGTCAAAAGCTTATCCATAGCTCTTCCCATATAAACCCAATTGCATTCTCTCAAATTCCAACTCAACTAATCCAAATCATCTGACTAAGATGATGAAATTTCCGCGTCTACATACTCGTTCATGCATGAAATTTGCTTGTTTCAGCCCATCTTTTTGGAGCTCCTCATCATGTTTATATCCATTTTTCGCCTTCTGCTTAAACCCACTTTGGATTCAATTGTCTTATTTTATATTGATTTCCTTTGTGGGGTTTCTAGTTTTGAAGATTATCAATCCAAAGAACATGTCAAATAGGCCTAAGGACTTGGATGTGTTCTTCATGTCAGCGTCGGCAGCTACGGTCTCAAGCATGTCGACTGTAGAAATGGAGGTCTTCTCAAATGCCCAACTTGTGATTTTAAGCCTTTTAATGCTAGTGGGTGGGGAGATTTTCATTTCTTTGCTTGGTCTTCAACTGATGAAAATCAAGCTCAAGAAACGCGATAGGATCGACAGCAGGGTGGATCCGGTAAGTATGGAAGATCCAGCTGAAAACCCTTTGAATGCCAGTGATCATATCGAAATGGGAGTAAGACCCAGAGTTGAATTCGAGATATCTTGTTCAGAGGGGTTCGAAATTCATTCAATGGGAGTTGAGGATTTAAAGTATAGTTGTATTAGGTACCTAGGATTTGTGGTTTTGGGTTTTCTTTTACTAGTCCATGTGATTGGTTCTTCTATGGTTTTAGTGTATTTGAGAATTATTTCGAGTGCAAGAGATGTACTGAAGAACAAGGGGATTAAATTAGCGACGTTTTCCATCTTTGCAACCATTTCTACTTTCGCGAATTGCGGATTCATACCAACAAATGAGAACATGATAGTCTTCAATCGGAACTCCGGTCTCCTGCTAATTCTCATCCCTCTAATTCTTGTTGGAAACACATTGTTTCCGCCTTGCCTGAGAGTTTCTATTTGGGTTTTGTGGAAGCTTACTAAGAGAGCTGAATTTGATTACATGTTGAAGAATCCTAAAGAGATGGAATATTATCATTTGCTTCCTAATAGCCATTGTGTGCTTTTGTGTCTTACAGTTTCTGGGTTTATAGTGGTGCAACTCATACTCTTTTGTTGCTTGGAATGGCATTCGGAGACCTTGATCGGGCTAAATTCTTATCAGAAAATCATCGGGGCATTGTTTCAATCCGTGAATTCAAGGCATTCAGGCGAGTCAGTTGTCGATCTCTCTGTCCTTTCTCCAGCGATCCTGGTGCTGTATGTTGTCATGATGTTAGTCTCTCTCTCTCTCTCTCCGCTCTCTCCTCTCTCCTCTCTCTCTCTCTCTCTCTCTCTCTCTCTCTCCTCTCTCTCTTCTCTCTCTCTCTCTCTCTCTCTCTCAGAAATGTGATGATATGAGTATGTGTTCATCAACATTTCTTACATAATGGCTTGTCCACTGATGAAAAATGGCCTGAAAGTCCCACTGATGAAATGTCTGTCTTATTGGTGACCATCAAATGAATGGTTAGAAATAAAATCATCAGTGGTCTGAATTCACCGACGTACAATCTGACCCAACATAAGATGGATTCCTCTTCTAATTTTTTTACTAATTTTGGTAAATTGATCATTTCAGGTACCTCCCTCCTTATACTTCATTTTTGCCTAGCAAAGGTGACCAAAGATTAACAGAAAATTGTAAAAAAGGACATAAAAGGAGAGGACTACTCAAGGATCTCAGTTTCTCAAACCTATCTTACTTGGCCACCTTCATCATCCTCATTTGCATCACTGAGAGAGAGAAAATGTCCAACGATCCACTAAATTTCAACGTCCTCAACGTCGTCATAGAAGTGGTCAGGCAAGTCTCTAATATATATAGTCATTCTTCTTTTTTCTTTTTAAGTTTTTTCTCTTTTTCCTAAAAAAGAAGGAAAAAAAGTTCATATTGCTAGTTAAGTCCTAACTCTCAGTTATTGACCTGCAATAATACCTACTGCTTCTCCCAATTCAACTAGATCATAAACTATCCACATTTTTGGAGATTATACATGGGTTTTAAATTTTAAAGGCAGGCATATGGTTAAGGAATTTGGACTATTATTTTATTTCTTTTTTATTGTGATGGGACATTCTTAACCTTTCAATTTGTGGCCTAAAGATAGATTATTGAGAAGAAAAATATAAGGTTGGCCTCATGGGAAGCTTCCCATGAGGTTGAACTTTGTGAGCCCCATCATGATGTGTGAGGGACATCCGTCCCATTAATCAGATGCGCCCTTAAAATGGTGAGCCATATATCAGCCTAAAAATCAGGTGAATTCATGACTGACGTGGGTCACACCATAGGAAAGAGTTGAGAGTGGATGCCCGCCCATTAAAACCTTTTGATTGTACATAGGACCCACTGATATGGGTTTTGACATCTAGTCCATTCATTGTGTGTCCCCACTTGGATGATGGGTTACACAAAATTTTAGGCCATTCCAATACTCAAGTGGGTCCCTCCAAGTGCTTTTAGATATTTTAACTATGATTTTCAGATGGTATGGCCCACTTGAGTTTTGGATACAACAGATTTTTGGCACATCCTACAACCTATAGGAGACCTACCAAATTCACTGCATGGATGTCCTGTTGGCTTTACAAAGCCTTAGAACCGTACACACCACAATTGTTGGCTTTACAAAGCCTTGGAACCATACACACCACAAAGATAATAAAAAAAACATTTGTATTGCTATTCTCTTTTCACTTTTTCCTTTTCACTTTGCTTGCACGGTTTCTGCACACACTTTTTTTTTGGCTAGCTCGATTGCCACTTGTTATCCACATATATGACTATGGATTCTTCCTGCGGATGCTTCAGCTCCTTTAGCAGGTTTCTCAACCAAATCGCTTCATAAACTGTGGACGATGCTGCTTTGCTTCAAATGTGGACAAAACAACAACACTTTGCTTTTTTGAGTTCCATGTGAAAGCAGTCGATCCAAGTAGAAAACATATCCCGTGGTGCTTTTCCTTTCATCTTAGTCACCTCCCCAATCACTGTCTGAGTATCCATACGTATTGCTTCTCATCTTCGTATGGATAGAAAAGACCAAATTCTTGTTCCTTTGACGTACCTGAGGATTCTTTTTGCAGCTAGCCAGTGTGATTCTTTGGCGCTTCCATGTACCTGCTTAAAAGTCCAACACTGTAGACGATATCCGGCCTTGTGATTGTGAGATACCTTAGGCTTCCAATCAAACTCTTGA
>JAJHSJ010000017.1:57615254-57656782 GCA_021015155.1 Magnolia officinalis | reverse complement strand
TGGTTGTGGCAAAGACATTTTCATCATCAAGATTATGAAAAAGTAGTTTCAAGGATACAAAATCTAAAGTGTCCATATGAGCTCCTGCCACGATCAAGTTACAGTACCGCGGGCCATCTGGACCAGAATGTGGCCCCATATTTTTCTTCTTTGTTTTTTTTTTTTTTAACAACACACCCACACCACACGTGCACTCGATCTTGGGATCCACTCAATCCATCGGTTTCTAAACGCCAGAGTATAACACGACTCGAAAAATTAGCCAAATCTCAAACCGAAGTGAGCTACACGACATGAACAGGCTTGATGGCAATTAACCATTACGGTAGGCCCTTGGAAGGTTTCAACAGTAGGTATGAATATCACGCAGGCTTCCTGCAGTATGCTCCACTTGAGGCTTGAATCTAACTCATTTTCGGCTTCTACCCTAAAACGAAATGGCAGAATGGATGAACGGTGTGGATAAAACCCATACATCACGGTAGGCCCTCATAGCCTCTGTCCATTGCTCACCATTCACGGGATTCTTCAAACAAACCTCATCTTCCGACCTTGACTTTAAAATGGTAGATTCCACGCCATTAAAATGGTAGATTCCACGCCATAGCTGGTTTTATTTGAGATACTCTATGCCCCATGCACGTTTGGGTGACTTAAAAGCTTCAAAAGCTTCTTGTGGGCCATTAAAAAAGTTTTGGATCAAGATTATATTGGTGTTTTCTCTTCGTTCAGGTCTGTATGACCTTATAAACATGTGGGATGCAAATAAACATTACAATGGGCCGTCCTAAGTTTTCAATGGTGATCGTTCAATCAACACTGTTTCCTATGTTGCGGTCCAGTAAGAAATTGTTTTACTTCATTCTTATTTTCACATACTAAGATAATCTTCCAAAACGGATGGACTGTGTGGATATACAAAAATAATACATAAAGGTGACTAACAAGGTAAACGCGTCACGGAAATATGTGTTCCCGCGCCTCACGAATCCGGGCACCTTCGCACCGAACGTTTTGACTTTAAATTGGTGGTTGAGCGCGGACGCGGATTGCGTCCGACCCCCGCCCGTCTCTAGCTGGGAACGGGTATGAGCGTTGAGGGACGCGGATTGCGTCGTAACCCAGCCCGTACGGTAATCCGTCCGGGCAGGGCTCTGTCGGGCTCACCTTGATGTAAATGTTTTATCCACGCCGTTCATTGCTTTTATCAGATCATTTTAAGGCATATACGAAAAATTGAAGCTGATCCACAGCTCCAGTGGATCACATCGGAGGAAGCTGCAGTGATAATGACACCCACCATTGAAACCTTTCTAAGGGCCACCGTGATACTTAAAAGAAAAAAAAAAGAAAAAAAAGTGTGGATAAGACCCATATATCACGGTGGCCAATCAAAGCTCCTGCCCGTTACCAGCTGTAGACGGGTGGTGTAGGAGGCAATCCGCGTCCGTTGAGCGCCAATTTGAAAATGGTTGTGGCTCATCCTACTCAACATGAGATCAGACATATCTATACAGACATCTAGACCATTCAAACTGAGGATCCCACTGTGGATGGTTCATGTGTCTAAAATCACCCTGATCAAGAAATCAAAACTATGTGATTGGTCCTTATTCAAACGAAAAAAAAAAAAATCAAACGGTTAATATTATCTTTCAAGTGTAATTGTTTAACTCTTCTTCCCAAAACATTGACTCAGATATTTGGACGGTCTAGATTGCCATAAAATTATTCCATCTTTATAATTTAATAGTTAACATCAATTTTTAAATGGTGTAGAACTAACATAATAAGTCTAGACTCAAATTGCCGACACCCAAACTTGTAAAAGTCTTTGTGTAAGACAAAAGACCGTATTCTGCCTCACCTTACACCACAAAACCTCTCCTCCTCTCATCATCCTATCTACTCCATGGCCATATCCCTCTAGCAAAAACAGTGGCTGAGATTACGGTGGGCTACTGTCATCAAGGTCCAGATGATCACGTAGATGTGTCGGTCTCCATGGCGCCTGCGGGAGAAATCAAAGACATGAAGCTAGCCCAGAAGACATCTTCAAGGTGGCGTTCCCTTCGGTAAGTGGGTTGTAAACACAAACTAGATTTAGGAGGAAGCGTATTCGGTGAGACTGGGGAAATGAGAGCTGGGTGAAGCCCTAACGTGGTGAGATTTTATTGGGCCACATGCCATGCAAAACCATGTTGGAAAGGAGCAGATTAGGTGCCGCTCCAGCCATGGGCCTAACTTGATGCATGAATTTTATATCCACACCGTCCATCCGTTTTTTGAGATGATTTTAGGACATGAGCCCAAAAATGAAGTAGATCTAAATCTCAGGTGAACCACTCCATAGGAAACAATAGTGATTGACCATTAAAATTTTCTTGTGGGTTGCAAAAGTTTTGAATCAAGTTGATGTCAGTGATTTCCATAATCCAGGTCTGTGTGACTTTATCAGTAGGTTAGATGGTAAATAAACATTACGGTGGTCCTGATAAATTTTTAATGGTGGCCCTTCAATCACCATTATTTCCTGTGGTGTGGTCCACTTCAGATTTGGATCTGCTTCTTTTTTGGGCTCACACTCTAAAATGAGCTGGAAAAATGGATGGATGGCATGGACATACAGCACAAGGTGGCCCCGTGGTCCGGGCCTCACCCACTATGCTGTTACCCTCCTTGGCCTAATCCGCTCCCGTTTGAAAGTGGTTCAGTTTATTACGTGCTCACTGATTTCACATGGGTTGGACCAATCAAATCTCACCATGTCTGGGCCTCACAGTATAGGTTCTCATTTAGGAGAGGATCCTGCTCTAATTAATGATTTTGGGTTGGATATGGATATTCCACCGCATGCAAATGTAAGAGATGGTCCATTGTAAATCATGTTAGAAAGTTGTTAAGTTGGAAGTGGGATATTGTAGTGAGGAGCTCACCAATGTGTAGAGCGGTGTTGATATTTTGGGGCGCTTACCATGATGCAAGTGTTTTATTTAGGTTATCCATCCATTTTGCCGGCTCATTTTAGTAAATGAACCTAAAAATAATAAGATCCAAAGCTCAAGCGGACCACACCATAGGAAACACAATAAGGATAATGACACACTATTGAAACCTTACCAAGAGTAATGCTTATAGCCATATTCCAACCTGTTCATAAGGTCATACAGGCCAAGACGAAGGGAAAACAAAATATGGCGAGCATTCAATCACCACTTTCACCTATGGTGTGGTTCAACTGAGCATTAGATATTCTTCAATTTTAGGCTCATGAGCCCTAAAACAAGCTTGAAAGATAGATGGGTGGTACTTGGTTATAAGTTTATAGGTTTTGATCAGGTCCTTCTCAAGGGGCACTCATAGTAATGAAAGCATAGTGAAATAATAACATTTACAAGTTGATCAAGAACACCGTATTGGGTGGATCTACAACATTTACAGCGGAGTCCACATTAGCACGTTTGTGACATGCATATCTAGGCCACATGAGAGAGCGTTGTATGAAGATATTTTTTTATCGTTCTTTAATTTATTTTTGTATTTAAAAGTATTGACTTTCATATGTATGAGCATTATATATATAGTAAACAATCACGACTTACCTTAAAGACTGTAAAGTATTTTTGTAAGGGTATACTAGAGTATATTAGTGCATTGATTTACGCACTTTGTTTGTTCATTACATGAGCCCATATGTCATGTAACCGGTTAAGCCCTTGGAAGTTGAATACCAACGACACAAGTGGACATGATTATCAAGGGTCAAAGAACAAGTATATGAATTAGTAACCTTAACCCTTGACTCAAAATAACCCTTTAACCTCTAGATGGTCCTAACCTTATAGATAGTCCTTATTGATAATCCTTTACCCTTAAAAGCTTAATTGGAATATGATAAATAAGGCTAGAAGAGGTCCTAAGTTGCAGTAAAATATATAGCCCAAAATAGCAGTTTTCAAGCAGTTCTCGATCTTATCGACGGTTTGTTGATAGGTTTTGATCCCATCGAAGGTCCACTTGATCAGATCGAAGAATGAGTCTAACAACCAAATAAATAAATTCATAGATCTTCTTGATGGGATCGACGCATTGTTCGATTCCATCAATAGAACCGTTAACAAGCCATTTTATAGCCATTGGAATACAGTTTCTTATAAAATGACATTCGGTTCTTAGGCATTTTGAGAGATTTTTTTTATTAAATAACATGGGTGTGTACGTGGTAAGTACTTATGTAGGTCATCAACACAGGTGTGTATGCGGTAAGTCCTTGCGTAGGCCACCGACATGGGTGAGTATGTGGGTTAGTCCTTGTGTAGGTCATCAACACAGGTGTGTACGCGGTAAGTCCTTGCGTAGGCCACCGACATGGGTGAGTATGTGGGTTAGTCCTTGTGTAGGCCTTCGACGGGAGTGTACGCTTGTAACGGTTAGAAGTGAACCTGATTTAAAACCTCTGATAGTGATATCTGGTATACTCAAGAAGAGTGCGCTCGCCACGAGTAAAGCGGAAAAACTGAAGCACTATACATATTTGTGTTTGGAATTATCATTTAAGCACTTGTCTAATTATTCTTAATGTGATTGTTTTATAGAATTGTATGTATGTATGATTAGATAGATGCTAAGAGTTGATAGGTAGCATATCCCACACACACATGTATAGTATCTTGTATAGACTAGTTACTTCATTAGCATATCATTTGAAGTTTATGTGATTGGACCCTCTATTGGATTGAAAGCCTTAGAGTTAATTACCTTAGTTTAAATTGCCATAGTAGTTTAAGAAAGCAATTATGTGTTAAAAGGCATAAATTTTATTTGGTCATAATCACCCTCATCTGGGACATAACCATTCATTCCATAGCTCCGTCAAGCTTTCGCACATAGTCGTTGCATCTCACCCCTCAATTTCAGAGTATGTGTATTTAGATGTATGTAACTTTTCACTCGTTGTTTCTGTTGGGGGGTCATCGTTTTTTGTCTCATTTATAGATGACTACTCCAGAAAAGTGAGTTTATTTCCAAAAAAATAAATCTGATGTATTCACCACATTCGGTGTGTGAAAAACAATGGTTGAGAAGCAGACGTGGAAAAAACTAAATGTCCTAAAGAGAGACAGTAGAGGTAAATTCACTTCAAAAGAATTCAATCAGTTTTATAAAGATGAATGAATTGTAAGGCACAATACAGTGAGGCACACACCTTAGCATAATGGGATGAAGGAACAAATGAATTGATTCCCATCTACGTTGAGCAATGCTGGATTGGGCAAGGAGTTATGGAATGAGACTGTTAATATGACTTATTATATGGTGAATTGATCCCCGTCTACGTTGATAAACTGCAAGATTCTAGAAGTGTGGAGTGGTCATAATGTCAACTACTCATAGTTGTGAATTTTTTAATATGATGCTTACTCTCATGTACAATTAGTTGGGAGAGATAAGCAGGATCAAAGGGTGAAGAAGTGCACCTTTGTATTGTATAGCGATGGAGTGAAGGGATGCAGGCTGTATGACTGGGTCACTCGAAAAATCATAATTAGCTGAGATGTCAGGTTTGATGAAGATTCATTGTTCCATAAGGATGAACGCAAAGAACTAGAGAAACCAAAGGTCATTAATATCGAGATTAAAAAAAAGTCGATATATAGGTAGAGCTTAAGCCGCCCGTAGGTGGAGCAGCCACTTTTCAGAAGGAATCCACCGAGAGATTGCAAATTACCAGCCAGATATGAAGATGACTCAAATATTGCATTCTCTCTTATTATAGATGAGGGGAATCCGTCTACCCTCCAGGAATCACTAGATGGACTAGTTGCTAAGAAGTAGGTGGCGGCCATGTATGACGAGATGAACTCTTTGTATAAAAATGAGATATGCAAGCTGGTGAAGCTTTCGGTGGGGCATAAAGCGATTAGTTGTAAATGAATTTAAAAGAAAAAAGAATAGATACGATGCGAGATTGGTAGAAAAAGGGTATGCGAAGAAGAAGGGTGCCGACTTCAACGAAATTTTGCGTATGTGGTCAAGCAGGTGCCTATCAGATTTTTATTGATGCTAATTGGTCAATATAACTTGGAATTGGAACAAATATATGTGAAGATTTCTTTTCTACATGGAGAGTTGGAAAAGTAAATTTATATGAAGCAATCAGAATGGTTCGAATTAAAAGGGTCAAAGAATAAAGTTTGCAGGTTAAGGAGGTCGTTACACAACTTGAAATTGTCGCCCAAGTAGTTGTATAAAAGGTTTGATACTTTTATGTTAGGTCAGCAATTTGCCAGAAGTGAATATGATCATTGTGTCTATTAAAAGACACTAAATGATGGATAATTCATCTTACTGGTATTGTATGTAGATGAAATGCTTATTATCAGCCATAATATATCAAAGATCGATATGTTGAAGACCTGTTTGTCAAAGATATTTGAAATGAAAGATCTAAGGGCTATAAAGAAGATTCTCGGTATAGACATACATTCACAGATACAAAGAGAGGAGCATATTACGGTTATTATAAGCAGAATAACTTGAGAAGGTATTGGTTAAGTTTGGTATGGAAAAGGCAAAACTAGTTAAATACACTTCATGCTGAGTACTTTAGGGTTTCTTTAGATCTATGTCTTACTACAGATAAAGAAAAGCGAGTAATGTATTGTGTGCCCTATTCAAGCACTTTAGGGTTTCTTAATGAAGACAAAGTATATACGAGAAGTGACGATGAAGTTAGGATGGAAGACGATTAGAGATGATGATGACATGGTGGAGTAATTGAGTATGAAGATTGAATCCATGGTGGATATTGTAGTCAAATGTCTTCAATCTGATTGAGATAAAGGGTCTGTCGATGCCATCGATAAACCGCTCAATGCCATCGAGAAAATCTAGAAAAAAATCTCAGTTGCTCACTGGACAATTTTAGAGTTGCTACTTGATGCCATCGACTGGTCTTTAATGGCTGTGGATGCCATCAAAGGTCCCATCAATGATGCGCACGAAAGTATGTAAGTGCACAATTTCTTTCTAACTCCAGTTATGATAGTGTGTGTATTGGGCGTAATCAAGATTAGTATATTCTAAGTGAATTAAAAGACGTTCATAAGGTGTTTTAGAGCAAAGCTAGGGTTTTTTTTTAAATATTTTTTTTTTACCAAAAGAAGATATATTCATACCAAATGGACTATATAGGGACAAGACAATTTTTCGGGCTCCCACAAAATAAGGGAGCCTATCATATGACTAAACCAACAAACTAGCCCACTGGCTAGCCCTTATAGTTTCTCTTTAACAGCCTCTAACCCAGTTTTATCTAACAAAACTAACCCTCTGATTTCCCTAGGGAGATCAACCCAGACAAAATAAGCCGAGTTGCCTTGAGTGGAATTGGCTAGCCGGGCCAATCCATTCACCGGACCATTCACCTCCCTAGGGATGTGGCAAAAGGAAAATGAGCTGCCAATAATAAGCTCATCAATCTTCTTACGCCAATGGTCCCAAATCCAACTAGGATGAGAATCCCCATTCACAAGATCAACCACCAATCTGGAATTTAATTCCACTACGACTCTAGAGAGTCCCAGGCTTCTACACATGGAGAGGCCTTGCCATACAGAACGTAGTTCTGCTTTGTTGATAGAGCCCACCCCGAACCCCACCGAGAAGCCAAAGATGAGGTCTCCACTTGAATTCCTACAAATCCCACCACCCTCGGATGGGCCCGGGTTGCCCCTCAGCGACCCATTAATATTCAGCTCGGCCCATACATCCTGCGGCCTGATCCACCTCACTACCTCAAAACTTGTTTTCGGCAAGCATTTGTCCTTATCTGAGCTAAGGGAGACCAACCACCATTTCACCCTGCGATGGTGGCTGCACTTGGAGACAGCCTTACCCTTCATCCGCATAGAGTTCCTCGCCCTCCAAATCTCCCAAATTATGAGGTTGGGCAACAGCTTTCTATGCTCGGCATTGTTGTTCGCACCCAACACAACAAACCACCATTGTTTAAGAATAGTTTCAATCGAATGGGTTTTGATAAATGATTTTAGGGTTGTTCGGATTAGCAAGTCTATCCAACTCTTGTAATATCGTTTCATAGTATATTGCAAATTGCTTTGTGCCATGGTTTCTTCCCATGAGGGTTTTTCCACGCAATTTTTGTGTTTTCTCTGTGTTTTGTTTACGTTTGATTTCGTTTTGTTTGACTGCATTCGGGTTTGCTTTTGCACGATCCCTAACATTAAGGAACAATTAATTGGGGCATTCCAACGAGCAAACTAAATCCAAACCCACACACCATTAAACTACCCATGTCACCCCACGGATAGGGGTGTCAAACGGGATGGGTTAGGGCTGTGTCGAGCTCTGTCCAAGCCTTTCCTGCAATTTACAACATAGGCCCAAGTTTGGCCCAAGCTTACGATAAGCTAAAATAGTCTAGCTTAAAATTTTTATGCTAGCCTTAGGCCAAGCCCAGGCCCAAGCTCGAGTGCTTCAACAACACAGAGAGAGAGAGAGAGAAGAGAGAGAAGAGAGAGAGGAGAGAGAGAAGAGAGGAGAGAGAGAGAGAGAGAGGAGAGAGAGAGAGAGGAGAGAGAGAGAAGAGAGATGGGGGTGTGGGTTAGAGAATGGAAACTAAGAGAAATAGAGAAATGAGGGAGTAGGTTTGGAGCTTGAAAGATGATAGAGCATGGTATGGCTATCAATGGGCCCGACACAAGATACCTAAAATAAAAATTTTGAATAGGCCTGATTCATCAGGCCCAGCTTAGACAACTCAAAATCCAAGCTGAAGTAATGTGGGCTCATCGCTTACTTAGGCTAACAACCAACTTAAGCACACTTAGGCCCACTGTTGAGCCCAACAATGACATAGGCCTATAGTCTACCTTAGGGACCAACATATACTAAATTTTTTTACTATTTATTTATAGATTTTGGAGTCTAAATCAAAATTTACAAATTACTAATTTTGAAAGATATGGAGGTTAATTTAAAAATGTAATTAAAGATATAAGGAGTTGATTTAGAGATGTAATTAAGATGATTTTCGATATTCATTTTACTATTTTATGTGGATTAGCATTCGTTTTTTTTCAAAGAAAGGTGGGAGTACACCACCTAAGTTTTATTGAATTAGAAAGGCTTTACAACCATTCGGGTGGGCCAATTTGAGGCCACACCTATCATATAAGCAAAGCCAAAACCTAAAGACAACTATGCCTATACATCCAACCCTCCGGTCTCCTGAGATGCGCGGAGACAAAACTGAAACTATCCAACAGGCCCACCAACTGCTGCCACTACTGAGACCTTCGAGCACCGATGGGAAGGCCCCCATCAATCGAAGGATGCCTGGACTTCGAACAGCAGTCAGCTCATCTTGACTACACCTAGACCCACCCGGTCTAAGAGGAGAGTTCCTCGAATAGAAAGAGCAAGTTTGGAAGCAAACTGAAAAAGTTGGTGCGGTTGGGATTTGCTTCTTAATCTGGCCAGCCCATCCGCAACTCCATTCGTTTCTCTACGCAAAAAAAAATAAAATCCTCAAACTAACCTTTCTTCTAAAATGTGAAACTCTGGCCCAGACGTACCAGAAGACCCACCCCGGGGTGCTATCCTAGTTGAGCAATCCCACAAAGCTCTTGGAATCACTCTCCATAACAATTCGTGAGAAGCATCTAGCAACGGCGATGGAAAGGCCATCCAACAGTGCCCTAGCTTCGGCCTTGGAAAAAGGGTTACCAGTGCTTTGCCTACCCAAAAAAAAAGGTGGATCGCTGGTGGCTGTCTGGTTTCCACATCTAGAATTTTGTATTAGCTGTTGCGCAGTTGTTGAGGTGTAGCTGCTGCTTGTTTGATGCGGTTCGTTGTCAGACTACAGTGCAATGGCAATTTTGTTGTCTGTTGGCCGGTGCGGTCTCTGTTGTGAGGGTGGCATTGTCTGTGACTTGGAATAGCATTGTCTGTGCTTTTCTATGGCCTTACTATCTATCTGAATCCTCTTTTATCATGGAAAAAAGAAAGACTCAAAGATCAGAGCTGTTGGGACTGTTTCAAGGCCCTGAAAATTGGGCAATGCTCCCAAGCAACCAGCAATGTCTTGGAATTTTGTTTAGCGAGGGCTGGGGTCATTCTGTGTGTTGAGGAGTGGCTGTTGCACAAGTTTTTCACATCCTCCCGCTTAGCTAATGCCATCAGTGAGAAGGGCTAGTTATGCGAATAAGGTACTCCCTATATATGGTGGTTATGTTTGTGGAGATCCTGCATTGTTTCTTTTGTCATTCTACTGTTGGCCGCTGTATACGTTGAGTTTGCGGATGCAGATCTTGCCGATGCTCTATTTTGGTGCCCAAAGTGTTGTTGGTTTTTCATGTTGCCTTAGCCCTTGATGCAACAAGGGTCTTGATGGGTGTGAAGAGGAGGTGGTAGCAGTTTTATTGGATTGGTGGAGATTGATGGATTTGAGAGGCTGTTTTGTGACTTTGTTTGAATGCTTTAGGGTTTATTATTGTGGATTGTTTATGGGATGGCATGCTTAAGGCAAAGGTGCTGTGAGATTGGGGTGCCTGAGGCTGGTTTGGTGTGGCTGAGAAAGGTTTTTTGGGCATGGCCCTGTCCTTGTTTGTCCAGGTTGCGGCTTTGAATTCTTGTCCTCTTTGGTTTTATGCTGTATAGTGGGTATATGATAGGCAAGGCTGTTTTGTGGCACCCACCTGAATGAATGTATAACTATTGTTGTTTTGAGTAACAGATTTATACATGTGAGCTCCCACCCTTTCTCCAGAAAAAGAAAAAAAGGTCAACTATCTATGAATGATTTAGAATTAATCTCTTAGTTGGAAAAATTCTCATTAGAGATTCACTTAAGAGTCTATTAAAAAAATGAAAGTGGTGTAGGATTTGGTCATTCTAATATTTTTTTAAGTGTTGAGTTTTTCTTAAATATCATGAGAGAATAAATTTGATATTAATAAAGTTCTCCCCCTTCTCTATTCTAATATTCTTATGGGTGTACTTTTGTTCATTTCCTTGTAATTTGGGTGTCAAGATCTCGTTAATTTAATAATTGGATTAAACTATTTTAATATCAAAGAGGGTGATCGTTGGGCAATTATCAACTCTATATCATATTCTAATGGCTTCAAATGAGGCGACACATAAGAGTTTGTGCAAGCAATCCAATTGACCCATGCACTAACAAAAGCTATAGCATAGAGAAAAGTAGGAGCATGCGCACACATAGAGGAAGTTACTTACTAAGGTCCTGACTAATAACAAACAGCTTCAAGTCACTAATAGTTGAGTGCTTTAATTGTTGGAATGTAACAAAGAATTCAAAATTGACATAGAAATTTCAGAAATGACGAAAAAATCCATAGAATCAAAAGAAAGATTAACATTTGAAGTGATTGATACATTAACATTTAACCTACACTTGAATTCACCAATAGATTCATTGATAGTGATAGCCAATTGATAGACATACAAATAAGTCTCAACACTCAAATTGAATAATAGGCTGGCTAAGCAGGCAAGCTATTGTATACTATCCAAACCCAACCCATATAATAAGCGAGCTTAATTAATTTTAAGTCCAAGCCTAGCTCTTGGCCTAATACTCTATCCCAATTCGACTGGCCAGCTTCTTCTACTTCTACTTATATATATATATATATATATATATATATATATATATATATATATATATATATATATATATATATATATATATATATCAGAAAAAGGATTTACAGCGCCTTCGGGCGGGCATCACAAAAAGGCCAATGCCGCAGTTCGATCGACTGGCCATCTTGACCCATTGACAGCCCTACCCATAGAGCGTCGACGTTGGACCTACCCCTTCGTGCCGCAGGTTTTTTGGGTGGAACGAAAGGAAGCTGTGCTGTACGTACGGTGCAACTGTGCATACTTTTCCAATATCCAAAAAACTCATCACATGGGACCCAATATTTGGATGCTTCCTCTTAAAAGCCAGTCATTTTGCCCAATCAGTTGGTCATGATACATGTACAAGATATATACAGCGTTGAGAGGACTTGACCAACACTCAAATTGAAATTATGTGGGGGCCATCTGATGATGGATCCCTCTTCATTTTTGAGAAGAGGCAACTTTCAAAGGTGTCCCATGTTTCGTGTGGATGGAAAGTGTGTATATATCTTACATAAATACGAGAGGCCGGTCTGAAGCGTTTTTCCTTCTTCATGGTAGCCGTAGTATTTTGTTTCTTTCCCTTTGTGTTCGCAGATTAGGTGATATGATAGGTGAGGCCCGGTGTTTTTGTGGTGCCCACCTGAAAGTCTGGCTTATACATCCCCCGTTCAAATTATCAAATTATAGGGGCGTGACACTCGGATAGATGTTGTTAGGGTGAAGGTATATTTCATTAGTGATTCTACGGACTATCATTGATTCTTGGAGAACGAATATCTCCTTCCTTTTGGTGGTATATTTTGCAAAACCCTAACCCTAACTTTCATTCTCTATCTCCCTCAAAACAACATAAATCAAGATGTAAAACCCTAACCCAAACCCTAACTCTCATTCAATATCTCCCTCAAAACTACATAAATCGAGATGCAATACCCTAACTCTCATTCTCTATCTCCTTAAAAACTACATAAATCGAGATGAAAAACCCTAACCCAAACTCTCATTCTCTGTCCCTCAAAACTACATAAATCTAGATTACTGACGTTGATCTGAATGACTTCACGGTAGATGAAAACCCTTCTATTGGAAGATTCAACCTTCAATCAGCGGCCTGCAAATAGATGGTGGACCAATTTGAGATGGGTTTACATCAATCTCAAGATCTTGATGTAGAATGGACGGTGTCAATTGACTATACACCAAATTATGGTGTATCACACCGGCAAAAGGCAGCGTTGGAGTTGGATGTATGAGATCTGGAGCTTTTTTTTTTTTTTTAAAATTTTTTTTTTATTTTTTTTTGTATCGGGAAGCTGCTATGCTGAATCGATTATACTATCAATACTTCAATCGATGCCATCAATAGATGAGACATGTAGCGGTCCAGCGCCAATGTAAGTCTTTCTGCACTAATAGAATAGGAAACAGTCACTGCAACACCAGGCTGGTTGCAGGTGAGGGCCCAGTCCAGGTAAAGGGACATAACTTAGACACTTGAAAACCCCAACTTTGACAAGGATATTCCCCAATTAAGTATCACCTCCTGCAGGGTATACTTAGCTGCTAGCTAATTCCTCCCACGACCTAATTGCTAGGCTGACGCAGCTCTGGGCGCACGAAATCTGCATCAGGCGGCACGTATGAGATCTGGAGCTTGTAATTAAAAGATGATCTTAATGTGGAATGGACGGTGGCGATCTTATGAGGAAAAAAAAATAAAAATAATCTAGATTACTGACAAACCCACCAATTCAACTCGACTCGGTGCAAACTCAGTCCACCGGATTTCTCTTTATCTCGTCGTTTTCTGCTCGTTGGCTTGATCTCTCATTACCTATTCCGATGGGTTTTTATAGAGTTCTCTCTCCGGTTCCAGAATCTGGGTTACTAATCGGATCTTGGTTGAAATCTGCTGATCATACGTTGATCAGGTAGGCCTCACAAAGGTAAGCTTTGATTTCAAATCAGTTCTTATCCAAGAACTTGCAGGGAGTTTTTCTTTGATTGGAGAAGAAGGGTGGCATAAATACCGGCAATTCCACACAAAACATAGATTTCGACATTCCGCTGCTTCTGGACGGTTCAGATGATCAAGACGGAACTTGGGGACACAGAATTTCAAAGGTCTAGATCTGTTTTTCCGGTGGGTGCTGCAGGGAAAGAATTTCAAAAATCCCGACGCAAACGGATATAACAGCGTCGAAAACGGATAGAACAACGTTCGTGGTCTTCCTTTCCTGTAATACAACATGGATTCGAAGATCATCCAGATTGTGATTGAACAGTCTGGATTGATTTAGATCTCCGTCGTTCCCTAAGCTTTCCTTCATCACTGTAACTAAAACACAGACATCCATACATTTTATTTTATTTTTTTGCAACAAAAAGAAAATATTATATTGAAACATTTATACTAGAATTCAAACCTTTAATAGTAGAAACAGAAAACCAAAACAACACCCAAGATAAAGAAAATCAAACGATACTTATCAGATACTAGTTGTGATAGAAAATAACTACTCTCGCATCTCTACCGCCATAGTCACGATCCCGAGATGGGAATTCATGGAAAAACAAAGGACAGAAAAAGCATAGCAGACCCAAATGAGAAAATTGCGAAAAGGGCAATGAGAGAGAGATATTCGGTGTATGTGTTGCCACGAAGCCCGACAGAGAGATACTCCATAATCCCGGCAGAAAGCAACAGTGTAGCTGTTGCTGCTTTCCGTATGGCCTTTTGGGTTTTCTTCTTCTCTTCCATATCTCCTGCTGGTTTGGTTATGGCCTTTTGACTTTTCTTCATCCCTTCCATATCTCCTTCTGCTTTGGTTATGGCCTTTTGGGTTTTCTCCTTCTCTTCCATATCTCCTTCTGCTTTGGTTATGGCCTTTTGGGTTTTCTTTATCTCTTCAATGTCTCCTGCTAGTGGTGGAGGAAGCAGAGGCTCAATCTTGATGACAGGATATGGATTCTTGATATCATCGGCCATTGTTTTTTTGGTTGGAGAAGGGAAATGGGAGGAGATAGCTTCTAACTATGGAAGAGAGAGAACGGTGGGGGATGGTGGATTTAAGCACGAGCGTGTCCACTTGCTTGAAAAAAGCTACGTGGCATCGTTGAGCCACGTCAGATGAGAGTTGTCACTTTGCAAATGCCCTGTGTGACTACGTGACCATTTAGATCGCAAGAATTAGTAGTTTCCTATTTCTCTCAAGCGAAGGATCTGATTCGACGAGAGGGGTTGGTACGGCCCGGACGCGGATTCGCTGCGAAAGGCTGGACGGTTGGTGGCCCCGTCTAGCTTCCTAGCGCTTTAACTTACTGCGAAAGTGCAGGAAATCCCGTCCGTGCAGCCCCGGCCTCATGCAAGCCGGTTCGGCCCTTACAGTGGGGCCATCTTGATGCATGTATTCCATATCCAATCCGTCGATCCGTTTTTCCATATCATTTTAGATCATGAGCCTAAAAATGAAGCAGATCCAATTTTCAGGTGGACCATTCATTAGGAAGCAGTGTTGATTGAACGATCTACCATTAAAAACTTCCTAGGGCCCACCTTAATGTTTCGGTAATGTTTCTTTAACATCCAACCTGTTGATAAGGTCACATAACCTGGATGATGGAGAAAAAATATATATCAGCTTCATCCAAAACTTTCATGATCCAATAATGGTAAATCACCACTGTTTCCTTTGGTGCGGTCCACCTGATATTTTTGGGCTGATGCTGTAAAAATGACACGGAAAAGGGATGGGCATATCATATGCACCTGTTTTCCTCCCCTTTCCTGCGTTGTGTCTAACTACACACGTGCGCATCTAGCATAGCCATTCACTGTAGCCCAGATTTTCTGATGATGAGTTTACAGAAGCGAATTGCGTCCTGTCCCTGCCTAGACAGAATTCGGTCCAGGCTGGGACTCTGTGGGGCCCACCGTGGCATATGGGTTTTATCGACGCCGTTCATTCATTTTTTTCAGATCATTTTTCGCTATGAACCCAAAAATGATGCAGATCCAGTGCTCAAGTGAACCACACCACAGGACCAATGGTGATAATGATGTCCACCGTTGAAACATTCTTTCAACCCATCCTGATGTTTTAAGTTGATATAGACCGGATGAAAGGAAAACACAAATTTCAGCTTGATCTAAAACTTTCTTAGATAGCGTTTACAAGGTGACGTTAGTCTCATTAACCGTTTTGATCATTAGAAAGTGGGCCGCTCTGATGAAAATGAACACTTGTACCAGATTGCAAGATCCAGGTGTTCGACCCCTACTACATATTAATTAGCCTTTGATTGGTTCAATTTAAATATCCTAGAACATCATCAACCATTTCCATTGACCATTTGCACCCATTAGATCATGAAAAGAATTTAAAAAAAAAAAAAAAAAACAAATTAAAAGAAAAAAGAAAAAGAAAAAAGGAGCTAGTGGGTTGAGTAGCCTATCTACGTTCGGGATAAAAGGGGAAGATACACGCTGGATCAACCCTACCCTATTTACTATAACTTAGGGTCCACCAAGCGGTTAACTTCCAACCTTTCAATCCATCAAATAGGTTAGCCTCATCACAAATATCGCCTTTTGTAAAAATTAGATATAATGATTCATCTATTTATTGGCTAGAAAATTTATATTGCCCGTAATGTGGCCCATAATATGAGTAAAAAACGATTGATTTTGGCACCAAGTTACCCTTATTTTGGGGCGAATCCACAAGAAAGGTTGGATTTCATGTCTACTTAAACTATTAGAGAGATCTGTATTATGTAGAAGGTTTTGTCGCTGAGGTTGTAAATAGACATATACAATATACATAGATAGAGAAATGGTAGCTTTTTAGGTGAGATTTCATGTGCTCTTTCTACCCATGTCATGAATACAAAATCCAAACAGTCCACGTGATGTGTGACACTCCGTGTAAGTCTTAGGGCTCAAATTCTAGATTCTGCACTCATGTAACAGGAGATTGGGGATGAGTTCTGAAAAAGTCCCCTGAAAGCTCAAGCTCTCTCTCTCTCTCTCTCTCTCTCTCTCTCTCTCTCTCTCTCTCTCTCTCTCTCTCTCTCTCTCTCTCTCTCTCTCTCTCTCTCTCTCTCTCTATATATATATATATATAAAAATAAAATGCAAAGGCTAATTTTTGTTGTAATAGTTGTGATAATCTACAACATTTGTTGTGTTTTGTCCTCAGCCGGATGACAAATAGGATACTGATTCATGGCTAGAAATTTTAAAGAATACCAACGGTTGTAGGTTCTTTCAAATCAACAGTCTAAATCTGCTGACCATTGGCCTTATGTTAAATTTTGTGCCTCGGATACATCACTGGCGTTTCGATTTCCTTGAGTTTTCTTCCATCAGTTGCATACCGGAAATAGAGAGGTGTATTTTGGCAACAATTGCTATATACTCATGTGTTAATTTTATCAAAATTTAGTAATTGAGAGGGTTTTAATAGAAAATTTTAAGGATTTTCATGAAAATTTTCTTCATGACCTGTAATTTTACTAAGCTTTCAGTGAATAAAATGAATACGAACCCCTCAATTATTTTCTTTAAAAGGTGTTATAGTCAACACATTGTGCACCCTCTATCTGTCTGTATTACATCTAACCCATCCAAATCATGCATTGAGTTTTTGAGAGTAAAAACCAAAATAATAGGCTAATTAATCCAATTGTGAACCGAAGTATATAAAGTAGAATTAAGCAAAGTATATGCAATTACACAAACAAGCCTAAATAAGAACAATCCAAATTTTACATGAAAAAAAAAAAACCATTGTGGAAAAAAAAAAAAAAACCCACAATATGAAGCGATGAGTAATGCATTATGGAAATAAAAATTATAAGAGATGGAGTTCTTACTAATTTGAATAAGCATCGAATCTCCTTCAAACCCTGGCTATGCTCTTGAACCCTTAGGAATATTTTAAAAAGCCCTAATACACCTTAATCACACATTAATCCCGATTACACCCGATATATATACTATCACAATCGGAATAGGAAAGAAATCCTGCTCTTACATAATTCTGTGTGCACGCTCGATGGGACCTTTGATGACATCAATAGACATCAAAGCCCCGTCGATGACATTAAAGATCCTTCGATGTTATCGAGTAGCAACTTCAAAAACTGTCCAGCCAGCAAGCAAATAGAATTTTTAAAATTTTCACGATGGGATCGAGCACCTACGATAGCATTGACATCTGCTTGATTGCATCAAGTTAACCGTTTATTATCCACATTGCTCATGTAATCTGAAACCACGTAGCCAAGTAATTTGTCTCCTTAATTTTCAAATGTCAAAACGTAGTTCTGCATACTTGAATATATTGAAGTAGTCATTTCATTGTCTCTCAGTGTTGCTTGCTGGAATTAAACATATATGATGTAGAGCGGGTCGCGAACAGTTACATGGCCAAGATGGATCAGAAAAGGCCCGGTCGAAGACAGAAGTGATCTGGACCATCAGACCTTCAATCAGGCGTATCTCGCAATCTGGGTTGAGTTAGCCGACGAAAAATATATGATTTTGGGGTAGAACGAGCTACTTTAGCCAACCAACCCCGCTATGTCGGGTTGCGACGCCCGGAATTACGAAAAACCCTGGATTGACGGTCGTTTCCCTGCTTTAATTTCAATTTTACTATAAATAGTAAGTTTTAGTTTGATTATAACTCTTCATCCGTTGGGCTTTAGGAGTTGCGCCCAACGTGAAAAGAGCTTAGAATAATTAGGAGAACGGTTTGGTGAAGCCAAATAGGACACTTACTATTTTTGGCCGAAAACCTTGCGCACTAGTAGACATCACGACCGTCTATAAATAGTAAGTTTACTATTTATAGTAAGTCGCGAATTCTAAGAGCTATAGTTGTAGTTTGATTCTGATTTCTTTCTCATTGCTTGGTACCCCTATTTAAAGGGCTGTGAACTCGTTTTTATGAATTAATTAATCAGTTTCGAATTTATTAGAAATTATTTCTATTTTCTGCTTTCTTTCCTCGTGGATTCGAGAAGTCTCTGTGAGGAGTCCAGAGAAGCTCCGTGGATTCGGAGTATTTATCCTCATCACGTTCATCCTTGTGTTACTATATCTACTAACAACACCCACAACATGTGAAATATCTGGTCTTGTACAGACTATGGTATACATCAAGCTTTTAACCACACTCGAATAAGGTACATAAGGTACAACCTGCTTTTCTTCATTTATTTTAAGACATTGCTCAGAAGAAAGCCTAAAATGAGTCACGTGGGGAATGTTGATTGGCTTTGTCTTGTCTATCTCATACTTCATCAATACCATTTCAAGGTATTCTGCCTAAGATAATCATACCATGCTCATCTTTCTGTCTTTGTTTATGTCAATGCGAAGAACCTTCTTTATACAATATAGTCCCCAAATCTCTCATCTCAAATATCCCTGATAGTTGAGTCTTCAGTATGTCGATGTTAGACATGCTATGACTAGCGATAAGCATATCATCAACATACAATATCAAGATAATGAACTTTATGTCTTTATGTATGTTAATACCGAGAACCCTCACAGGCAGAATACCTTCAAATAACCATAGCCTGCTTTTCTTCATATCTTTATGTATGTCAATGCGAGAATCCTCTCTACAACATTTGGATCTCTCATCTCAAATGTCCCTGATAGTAGAGCCTTTAGTATGTTGATCTCAGATATGATATGACTAACGATAAGCATGTTATCAATATATAATACCAAGATAATGAACTTCCCATCACTCAGTGTCATGTCATAGACATAATAATCAAATTTCTTATATTATTGCCTATGTAACTGTTTCAAGCCCTATAACGACCTCTTCAACCTGCAAACATTATTCTTTGCCACTTGTATTTTAAAATCTTCTGATTGCTTCATAAAAATCTGCTCTTCCAATTCCCCATGCAGGAAAATATTTTTCACATCCATCTGTTCTAGCTCGATATTATATTGGGCAACCAGTGCCAATACGAATATGATTGATACTTGTTTCACTACAAACACAAATATCTTAGTGAAGTCAACACCTTATTTCTAAGCATATTCCTTCGCTACCAACCTTGTCTTATAGCTATCTTATTTCTTCTTGAAAATCCACTTGTACCCAATCGTTTTTCGGCTGACGGGAAGCCTTACTAGCTCCCATGTCTCATTCTTGTATAAGGAGTATTTTTTACTTTTTGGCATGTACATCATCAAGAGCTTCTTGAAAAGTAAAAAGATCCACATCATCTGTAATGAATGCAAATGCAATATTCAAGTCATCCATGTATCTTAGTGGTAACCTACGATCTATTGACGGATTTCTTCTCATAAGTGGTTGTTCTACTTCTCTTGTAATTCTGACTGCATTTTTGTATTAGCACATATCTCATCTCTATTTAGACGAACATTTATTACTGACTTTTTTGCTTCTTTGTGCTCATCCTAGCTGAACAAGGGTCCGTCGTCGAATTTTTTAACGGTGTTGTTCAATCACTACTGTTTTCTATAGTATAGTCCAACTGAAATTTGTACCTATTTCATTTTTGGGCTCATGACGTACAATGATATAGAAAAACGGATGGATGGCTTGGATATATGATACACACATGAGGTCGGCCTCACAGATGTTGTGTGTTTTCCGTAGCTGGTAAGTTTTGCTGACGGGTTCGGATTCTACCAAGGTGATTCTTTGGCCACCGAAAGGTGTCCAGAAAAGACTCACAATTTTTCTTACACGTGTCACAGGTTTACAGCAATCCAAACTATCAAAGTTGTGGGCGGCATTTCATCATAGATGGAGCATAGCTAAGAGATCAAGCTCATCAGAAAATCTAACCGTCCAATAAGTGGATATCAAATCAACGGTTAAACATTCATATTTAATGGAAAAAGTGAGATTGTTATTTTCATCTGTCTAACGAAAAAAAAAAAAAGGCTGGTCGACTAATCATGTGGACCACACGAGCTCTAGTGTCCATTTTTTGGAACACGTGTGCTTTACTCAATGAATCGATTGGCCTGATTTTTGAGCCACTTGATGCTTGAGTTCAGGCACACGTTATGAATGTACCAGATCCTTGCACGTGTGTGCCAATGGGTTACATCTTGAAGATTTCCATGCTCGGGTCATGGTCATGAACGGACGGTAACACACATGTGCCACATGATCCTCTCAAACCCTTCGACGTATGACACATCAGCACCTGTGAGGCCCATTCATTGTTAAATACACCCTTTCTTTCCTTGTCTTTAACGCTGTTGTTTTTTTTTATCGGATAAAGAATAAAATACTGCCGACATTCAAAGGTCAAAAAGTGATTCGAATGCAAGCGTGGTCGTAGGTGCGTCCCTGATTATGGGGCCCACCTTGATGTATATATTGTGTATCCACGCCTTCCATCCATTTTAAATTTCCAGATTATTTTAGGGCCCGATTACGAAAACTAATGTGATCTAAATATCAGATGGATCACATCGTAGGGATGTGTGGGGACCACAGGGATGTCTGCGACAAATCTACTCTGTACATCTGTTTTACCATACTACGGACTTGAATCTAAAAATCAGGCAGGTTCAAAACTGACGTGGCCATACCATGAAAGAGTGAGGATTGAACGCCAAAGGGTGACAGAAGTTATATATCGTGATGATATTTTCGACCACAGTTTATCTGATGGGTAATAACCGTATGAACGGTTTGGATGGTATATAAACATCATGGTCAGCTGCAGCGAGTTTTCAACTTCCTACTGTTTTGTTTGGTGTGGCCCACTGGGTTTTGGATCTGCTAGAAAATTTTCCATTTTTTCTCTAAAATCAGATGGACGGTGTGGATTTGTTACGGACATCTATGTGGCCGACACAGCTCCGGTCACAAAAAATCAGTTAGGCGAGAACGAGTGTTGACGTAATCAATGACGTTTTGGCAGTGAGGAAGGAGTGTTGCCGTACTTGATGACGTATATTATTGCATCATAATCTGGAAATCGGATTGCCTACTGAGTAATCGTACTGAGTAAACTCAGTTGAACCTACCATGAATGTGTTTGGATTATCCATGCCGTCCATCCGTTTTTCCAGATTATTTTAGTAGTTAATCCGAAAATTGAAGCATTTACAAAGCTCAAGTGGACCACACCACAGGAAACAGTAGGAACAATGACTTCCACGGTTGAAACCTTAGTAGAACCTCCATTGATGCTTATTTGTCATCTAACCTGTTCATAAGATCACACAGATATGGATGAAGGGAAAAAATAAAAACAGATTGATCCAAAACTTTTGTGGTCTCTTAAAAATTTTCAACAGTAAAATTTCAATTCACACGGTTTGTCCACTTGAGATTTAGATATGCTTCGATTTTTGGATAGAGCCTCAAATTATCTGTTAAAATAGATGAAGGGAATGGATAAAATATGTAAAATCTTTCATTATGCGACGCATGAAACGCACATAGGCGTGTACCGGATGTATCCATGCAGGGCGCAGTACAAGCAGTCTTGACTCGCTAGTGGCGGACAGATCATTATAGAGAATTCTGTAGCCTTATGCCAATACCCCACTTTCTATCTTCCAAGTTCCACGTTACATACAGCTGGGGGGCGGTGGACCATCACCATCAATCTCTGATCAAACCACGTCGATCCAAACCGTCTACGACACCTGTGTTTTACGCACATCCAAGCTCTTTGGGGCCTACAATGTTGTCCATGTGAAATCCACTCGTTCATCATATGATGACCTTCTTCTGTTTGGTACGTGGGCTTAGATGGGATGTTTTCTCCGTATTCATTAACGCACCCATGTATACTCGCGCAAACCCATGTTGAGACTCATGTAAATCTACTAGTGAGCCATAGGTGGGATTTGCAGGAATGAAATCGCATTTGATCCCCTGCAAATTACATAGGTTTGGAGAACAACCACAAGGATGGGGATTATGTCCGGTGAAATTGCATTCGGTCCCATGCAATATTTTCGGTGGATTTTGAAATTTAATACATATATAGGCCACGCATTAATAGATGTGTTTTATCCATGATATTCATTCATATATGCCCTATGTACGTGACATTTAAGTGTGTGTATAATTGATTGACACTAGTTGTCAAACTGATTCTTTGATTACAATTCTAGTCTACCAAACAGGGGTTTTACTTAATTTAGTACTGTTTTTCATGACGAAGAATTTGATCCCAAATGATAGGAATTGGATGGCGAAAATACATTATTATTTCCAGACATGTAATCATTAACTGTGTAATGATGATGTTAATTTCATATAATGTAATTCGGTACCATTTAGTTCTATGGTCGAAACAAGTCCAATATTCTTCGGGCACATAAAAGATCAGTCTCATAAAAAGCTAAGGCCTCACCGAAGGTAACAATGTAAAATTGCATCTAAAATCATCAAGTTCACAGCTGTGACCCACTTAAGTTTTATATAGGCTGATTTCTGCGTCTTCCTCATCTCACACCTGATAAACGAGTTTTGATGAGAGATGCACAACATGCAGTGGTTAGCATTCTATCCACACTTTTCCCTGTGTTGTAGATATGGATGATAATTTAACTTAGGGCCCACCATCAAGGAGGGGATATCGATCACATATACGTAACAACGTGTAAAGAGCTTGCACGTTTTCATGGGCGCAGTATACAAATCGGCCACTCCTTGATGCTGGCCCTTGGGTGTAATAAAACTTATGTACATGCCACACATGTGCCAGCATGGCACGTTTGGTCAAAATCCCATCCATCCATCAGAACGGCATGACTCTATTTATGCCTAGTACAAGAATTTGGTTAATCAATGAGTTGGGTGAGATAAGTTTGTAAAAGAAATGTAGGGCTCTGAAAAACTTAAATGATTGGATAAGATTATATTTTTGGTAAAACATGTAGAACGTCAGATAAAGATGAACCGACTAGATCTTACACATATCTAATATGCTGGCACATCTATGACGTGTGTGTAGGAGCTTTATTGCACATGTGTGTGAACTTTTTAAAACTTCCAAGGCATGAAATATCTATTGGGAATTCGGTCCTGCAGATATTTCATGGCAGCCGTTGATTGAAATTTCGTGGATTGTACGTGTGTGCTTCCACGAAGCTTCCTATCCGAAGTTTCCACGAAGCTGCCATGACGAAGCTTCGTGGGAGCTTCGTTAATTGCGTGTAATACAAACAACTAGCACCGAAAGAAAAAAAAAATAAAAATCACATGGAATCTTCACCATGAGAATTGCATCACGGAAGGGAGGCCCCTGGTCCACCCACCAAGGTTAGTACATGTGTGATGGATCTCGTCCGCTCATCAAGTGGGGCCACCACAAAAAAGGGTGCATTCCCGCTGTAACCTAACGGTGGTACCAGATGTGGGGCCCACATGGTGTATTCAAAGCGTTCAACACATTCATCACATGCGTTACTTATCACAATCAAAAGATACTACTAATATACCGTCCAAAGATATATCTGTACCCGAGGCTGTGTGGGGTCTATGTGATAAATCCACTCCGTTCATCTGTTTTGAAAGACTATAATAAAATAGGAATGTAAAAATAAAGCAGATCCAAAACTCAGATAGGCCACACCAACAAAACAGTTGGAATGAAACCGTCCACAGTTGAAACCTTCCTGGAGTTGACCATAAAGTTTATATGCCATCCAAACCGTTCATAGGGTTATTATCCCCTCAGATAATACAAAACTTATGTCATTCATAGGCTTTCAATACCCACTGTTTCATGTGGCGTGGCCCATATGAGTTTTGGATCTACCAGCTTGTTTTTAGAATACTACCTATTATAGTCTTGCAAAACAGATGGGCCGAGAGGATTTATCACGGACAGGGCACAGGAATGTCTCTGTGGTGTGTTTCCTGTCGACATATTCCATAATTACTATGGCCCACTTGAGTTTTGAATCGGCTGATTTTGTGGGCTGAAAGTTTTCTTCAGGTAATGCAGCTGATGGACAGATTGGATTTCATGAACACATTACAGTGGCCCACATCCAGCGACTACCACGCACAAAAATGCAACAAGCAATGCTCGAGTCAGCCTATTTGTAATGTGAACGGTTAGAAAAACGAAGACCAACGGTCAACATTAATCAACGTAAAAGGCAGTCAGTCATTCTTTCTTGATTTGTGGGAGGAAGAGGATGAGTGGGATGTATTTATGAGGAATTAAAGTCTATTTTATGCCTTCTAAGAATTAATTACGTACTGCAGAAATTTGTGAGGGAAGAGATGCTGTATGACATTGACAGCAGGAATTTTAAGGTACGGAAAATGATAAGCGTTATGTCAATCCCACCATCCCACCATGATGTATATGTTCTGTTCATGTTCAGTTTATTAGATTATTCTTAAGTATGCCTCAAAAATGAGGTAGATCCAAAGCTCAATTGGACCGCATTATGGGAAGAACATTTAAATAATTAGCGTTCAATCTTCAATATTTCATGTAGTGTGATTCGTTTGAATTTATTTTATTTTTTGGCCATGCCTTAAAAATGATACGTAATAATGAATGCATGGATAGAGTGGGTATAACACATATTATGAGGGGGCCCATTAAGTTTTGGCTTATAATTATCATGAAATTTAAATTAGGGCAACTCTTTTCGATTTGAGAAAAATGACGTAAAAATACGTGCAATTACATCAAACCAACTTGTTTGGGAGTTAGGATTTAGAATCCCATAGATTACTTGAGGTCTTGGTATCGATCCCAAGCGGGGGTGGCTAACATGGAGTGTGTGTACTAACAAGCTAACCCAAAAAAAAAAAAAAAAAAAAAAAAAAAAAAAAAAAAAAAAAAAAAAGAGTCCCATGGATATGGAATCATCTGTTGTATTTGGTACCCTGAGCTCATAACACCCATCTCCAAGCACCTTCTCATTTGAAATCCTCTCTCACAGGTGGACGGGTATGACGTGAATATTACAGTTGAATTATGTGATCCCGGAGCCCGGAGTATGTATAGCGTGGGGCCATGGCTTGGTGATCTGACCGTCCATTACCTTGAATAAGTGATCAACTACGTGTTATTGCTAAAGGAATGAACCTAGCCCTTCGATCAATGACTTCAGATAGATGATTAGGAAGAAAACACGGCGTCAGTCCACATTCTACAAGAAACAACAAAGATTGAAAGGCTCCAAAAATTCTAAAATGATTGTTTTATTGGAGTGAAATTCTATCCAGATCATGGTCCACCAGATCAACAGTCTCGATCGTGAGCAATGGTCCCCACTTCTACAAACTCTATACTTAAATATACTGTTCGATCATCAACACCATTGTATGATTCCTGATGACCCTACATCCAAGCATAGATTCACTGACACGTGGCATTCACAATATCAAAATTCAAACGGACCCAAATAGGCCACTGTGGCTACATTGATAACCAGTCCGGTGGGCCACTCATCAACACTCACCTAAAGGATTCATCCCACACGTGCCGATACAGTGCACAATACGTCTCATTTCCACAACTACATGGGCTCTAATTGCTCCCACACCTACTTAAATCCAAGCCGGTACTTGTTGGGTGTGGCCCTTAAGTGGCCCATCCTCCTCACGTGTAACTTGCGCACTATTATCTTAACCATCCAAATTGCAGGTCCGATTGTGGATGTAGAGTATCTCTAAAATTACACTGATCAAGCAATAGCAGCCATCCAATTAATAGATATCAAATGGATGGTCGAGAGTAATTATAGTAAGTGGTCCACATTAGAAAAAAAAAAATAATAATAAAAAAAAATCAGATAAAACTCATGTTTCGTGGATCCAGTCAAAATCAATTTTTCTTTAATAGATGGAAGAATTCATTAATTTGATTTGGGGCAGTGAATTAGGTGTTACCCGGCTAAGGTGTTACCCTTACCGTGGAGCCCACCTTAATGATACTTCGTATATCCACGCCGTCCATCTTTTTAACCAGCCAAGTTTAGGACGTGTTCCCAAAAGTTAAGCAGATCGAAAAATTTGGTGGACTATACCAAAAGAAACCGTGGTGATTGAATGCCCACCATTAAAAACGTCATGGGGCCCATGATAATGCCCATTGTAATGTTTCCTTTCTATCCAAGCCGTTAATAATGTGAAACAAACATGAATGAAGGGAAAATATTATAAAGATCATCTTGATTCAAAACATTTGTGGCCTACAAAAAGCTTTTAATGGTCATTCACCATTGTTTCCAATGGTGTAGTACTACTTGAATTTGTATCTACTTAAAATTTGGGATCACTTCCTAAAACAATATGGGAAAACGGATGGACGGGATGGATATATAAACATTTAATCAATGTGGGCCCCACATGATTAGGGTAACACCCACTACGGTGTTACCGGGTAACACCTAATCCACTCCCTTCGAAAAGACAAAGGCTATAAAGATGGATGAAGTCAAAACTCTGTAATGCACTCCCTCCATTGATTAGGAGTACTCCTATTACGTAAAGAAAAAGGCGCCAAAGATGGATGATGTCAGTTCTTATAAAAGAAGAAAAATATATGCTAAAATTGTAATGGCATCATTGTTTATGGGCCCCTCTTTGACAAGCATGCGGCGTAATATTGTAATGGCATCATTGATTATGGAGTATATCTATAAAATAACAATTGTCAAGAAATCCTAATCATCCAATTCATGATTATCAATATATGGTTAAAAATATAATAGTGGGTGGTCCAAATTTTAATGGTAAAATCAGCTGGTCAGGGACGCAGATTAGCCACTGACATCATGCTATCAAGATTTGTGACTAAAGTGACATCACCAAGTTTCATAGCCCCACTATGATGTCTGTGTTTGTATTCCTTATATACATTCATTTGGAGAAATTATTTTAAGGTATTAACTAAAGAATAATAAGATAAATACATAATTTAAGTGGATCTTATAATGGTGATTGAACTTCTATCATTAAAACTTTTTAGTAGTCATAAAAGTTTTGGTTCAAGTTAATATTTGTGTTTTACTCTAATCCTTGTCGGTGTTAACTTACAAGTAGTTTGGATTTCAAAAATACACTATGATAACCCTAGGAATGTTTCAGTCGTAAGTGTTGTCGTACTCACTATTTTATGTGGTGGGTCAACTTGAGCTTTGGATCTGCCTCATTCTTTAGCTTATGTTTAAAATGATTTCTCAGATAGTATAGATACAACACAGAGATTATCAGTGGCACCCACATAACTTGGTGACATTCTCGCTAATTGGTTGTGAAAATTTTGTTGGGACATAGATTGCCTGAAACCTTGCCAGGTAGAGCCCACCATAATGTTTGTGAGAAATAATCTTGCCCATGTACTTTTTTCAAATCATAATAGGCCGTGGGCCTAAAATTGAGGCAGATCCAAAACTCAAGCAGGCCACACACAAAAAATTAGGTAAAAAAATGCTTACGGTTGAAATCTGTATCCAAAAATGCAACAGATCCAAAACTCAAGCGGCTGATGAAAATACAACTAAATAAATTGAGGCCCACTTGACTATGGTTCTGCCTTGTGTTTGGGCCCATGCCATAGCATGACCTGAAGAAATGGATGGATGGTGTGGATTTCTCATAGACATTGCGGTGGACCCCATCTAGCTTTCTTCACATGAAGTTCATGGGAAAGAAAGGCTTTTACAAGGAATCTGCTACGTTTGTGTAACGCAAATGACCTGCCACACCCAGCTGCAGGGAAGCTAGGTGGGGCCGCTGTAATGTTTGTGTGAAATCCACACTGTCCATCCCATTTGCCAGATCATGCTAGGTGGATCACTTAACAGGAAACAGTGGGGATTGAACACCCATATATAGTTTGATTTTTTAATTTTTATTATTGTTTTTTTTTTTTTTTTTTTTTTTGGGGGGGGGGGGGGGGGGGGGTTCTGTATTGGGCTAAGATTTTTGTGTCTTCAATTCATCCCAATGGAAATGACCTTATGAATGTTTTGGATGGCATATAGATGTCAAAGTGGACACAGGAAGGATTCAACGGTAGACATTTCACTCCCCACATTTTCCCAGGGCATGGTCCACTTGAGTTTCCTAACCAAAAGATGGGGTGAATTTCTTACTACCATCGTAGTGGGCCCCACCTAGCTTCGGACCCAGGAAGTGTGTGTGGCAGTCAATCCGCATTCAATTTTGTGTTGCATTCCATCCATCCAAGATTGGGATGGTCATTTGGACGGTCAGTTTTCATGACTGTCCCAATACGCTGCATCAAATCAGATTTTTAACCCTTGGGACCAAATTCTCTACAACATCTTCTATAGGGCCCACTTGATGGACGGTACGAATCAACATTACCCACAATATGTGTACTATGAAGACATGGTTTTTCAATATTATTCTACTTCTTAATACAGGTTTATCACAAATGGGCTAGATTCCACTTGAACTGGGCCTTAGTAGAAAATGTTGTTAAATTGCAGACTTGAGGAAGGTCATTTATGTGGTGGGCCACCTGAATTAATGGCCGAAATTAGTTCACCCACTGAAAAATCTAACGGCCAGGCGTGACTGTAGGGCAGTGGGTTGGGAAGGCGCCTTCGAGCCAGGAAGGCCCATTGAGACCAAACCCGCGTCGGATACGTTTCGGGTCTGACCAAGATCCGCTTGTGATGGAAATGGGAGGATGTGATTGGACTATATCGGTGGTACCAATCAGGTGGGGCCCACCTTCAACATGCCTAGCCCAATAATCAGTCGGGAGGTGTGTAACCGTTAGATGATGAAGTACTATGCAACGTGGGGATTAGATGCTCCACCCCATATTAAGTCTATGGCTAAGAATCTAGACTGATTCATAACTCAGGTGGGCCACACCAAATAGCCAAAGTGAACAACGGTGACATTTGGGAGGGCCCACAAGAAGTTGATATATAGGTTTAGGCATGATTGCACGTTGCTGCTTGTGGTGTGCCCCACTTGAATTTCTGAAAACACTGACTGTTTCTCTCCCTGTGAGAATTTCCCACATGACAATGCAGAATGAGAATACATCAACCTGCAATTAGGGTCAGTACTCCAACTAGCCCAGGTAATTTCAGCCACTGGGATTCTGAAGGAATATGATATAGAAAACATCTATAAGCCCTTCCATCATTTGGGTCCATCTTAACATAAAGATGGGACCGATTTCTGTTTTAGACTTGCTTGATCACAAAACATTGATGTGTGTACTATCCGTGTTTATTTGCTATGCCTTTCAAGCTTAATAAAATTAAGTGTTTGTTACTTTCATATTTTTAACGTAATTAAAAAAGGCTGAAGAAAGTGATGAACTTCCTATATATTAGTTGCAAGAACAGATAGAGCGTGCTATTTATTTTTCGTGTGCCATGTAGAGTATTATTTGAAGGATGGTGACTTTCCTTTCCAGCAGCAGGTACTGCACCCATTTAAAAGCTCTGGAGCTATCCATGGCAGAGTTACCCTTACACCACTTGAAATCAGGGTATTTCTCTAACTGGATCAAAACAACATTTACCCTCTTCTTTACTTGATGGTTTATATCAGTATCAGTCAAGGCTTAAAACAGAAAGATAAAAAGGGAAACAATACCAAGATTGAGAAAATGTAGGCCATTTCATTACAATAAAGTTCCTTCGGAGGTGGGAAGCATCAATTTCAAAAAGCCAGTAGGTATAAATGGTAATGAAATTGTTGTTGATGTCTTAAATCTGAAAAAATAAATAAATAAATGGGGGAGGGGAGGAGGTCTGTCTATGCCATTGAAGTGCCTTCGAAGGTCTAATCGAAGTGCCATCGAGCAGGCGTCGATGCCATCGAAATCCCATCAAGAAAATCTGTAAATTCCACGTTCTATGTTGGAACATTTTGGTGTTTTTTTTTTTTTTTTTTTTGGGGGGGGGGGGGGGGGGGGGGGGGGGGGGGTCTGTCCATGCCATTGCAGTGCCTTCGAAGGTCCTATCGAAGTGCCATCGAGCAGGCATTGTTGCCATCGAAATCCCATCAAGAAAATCTGTAAATTCCATGTTTTATTGTTGGAACATTTTGGTGTTTCTACTTGATATCATCGAATGTGTTTAATGCCATCTATAGATAGTCGATGCCATCAAAGTCCCAGCGAAGGTGCCATTGAGTGCCGCACAGAATTACGTAAGTGCGGAATTTATTTCCTATTTCAATTGTGATAATATATATGTCGAGTATAATCGGGATTTGAGATAAGTAGATGAATTCTAGGCTTTCTAATTCGTTCTTACGAGTTTCAAGGGCATAGATTAGGCTTGCAAAGTGTATTTGAGGCTTGTTCGAATCGGTAACACTTTATCTCTTATATTTCTGCTTTCATAGTACATTATTCGTCACTTTATGCCATGGTTTTTTTCACGAAAGGATTTTCCATGTAAAATTCAAATTTTTTTTTATGTTTAGATTTGGTTATGCGATTGATAGTACTTTGATTGATTCATCTCTGTGTGCTTTAATGCTTCCCCAATAAGTGATATCAGAGATAACGTTTGGAAGCAGATCGAATCTGAAAGTATCATATCAATGACATCTAACCTGAAGTTCGATGTAAAAAAATATTTTGGTAAAAATAATTTTAAACTATGAAAAGTTAAGATCAACGGTATCCTAATTAAGCAGGGATTAGACAATGTTCTCCTTGAGAAGAGATCAGAATCTCAATGCAAGAATTGTATATATGGTAGACAATTAATGTTATCTTTTAAGTCTATTAAACATGCTTGTAAGGGTGTTCTTGATTATATGCGTTCTGATGTATAAAGGTCGTCGCCCATGGTTTCTGTTAGAGTGTTGTCATGGTTTTTCACCTTCATTGACAACTGTTGTAGAAAAGTATGGATTTATTTTACCGATGTTTTCACCAACTTTAAACAATGAAGACAGTTATGGAAAAGCAGACAGGGCGAAAGGTGAAAGTGTAGAGGACAAATAATGGTGAGGAATTTACTTCTAGATAATTCAATTGATATTATAAGGATGAATGGAACGTAAGACACAACACAATGTGCCACACATCTGAGTATAATGGTGTGACTGGTCGAATGAATTGAACTCTCTTGGAGAGGGCACGATGCATGATCAGTAATGCTGGGTTGGGTAAAGAATTGTGGATTGAAGCCGGTAACACGACTTGTTACTTGATGAATCGGTCCCCTTGTATAGGTATTGATTGTAAGATTCTAGAGAAAGTGTGGAGTGGTTATAGGTGGACTACTTGGGGGTGCGTGTATTTGGTTGCGATGCTTAGTTTCACGTACCATTAGTTGAGAGAGATAAGCTAGACCAAGTGGCTAAAAAGTACATCTTTGTCGACTATGGTGGTAGTGTAAAGGGGTACAGGTTATATAACTGTGTCATACGGAAAACCATCCTTAGTCATGACGTTACATTTGACGAAGGATCCTTGTTCCGTAAGGATGAACATAAGGAAGCAGAAAAGTTGGTTGTGGACATTCAGATAGACAGAGATGGAACACATGTTGATACAGAGACTCAAACAAATGTACAGGAGCAGGTGAAGCAAACACCTGTGAGAAGGAATTCGCGTGGGATCATAGATTACCGACGAGGTACGGGGATTACTCAAATGTCGCATTTGCCTTCATTACGGATGAGGAAAATCCATATATTTTTCAGGAAGCTTTTGATGAGCCGAATGCCAAAAAGTGGAAAGCCATGATAGATGATGAGATTAACTACTTTTACAAGAATGAGACATGTGAGTTGTGGTGGAGCTTCCCCTCGGTCGAAAAGCGATCAGGTACAAGTGGATCTTCAAGAAGAAACATGATAGGTACAAGGCAAGATTGATAGTGAAGGGATATACTCAAAGAGAATGGGTCGACTTCACTAAGACCTGCAAAGAAGGGTCATTAGAGTTAATTCACAATGTCACATGTTTAAAGGCTGCAAAGGGAGAAAAGTTACGGAACTCTTGCCAAGACAAGAGACTTGCCACATGGCTGGCAGCTCCCTAGGCGTCGCCGGACATAAATGGGGTCTTGTATTTTAATATATGTGCTCTCCTGCACGTGTGTTGGTTATACCTCTAAGGATGTTAGGTTGCTATTTTACTTCACGTTTCAAGTGGGCTTGGACTTATGGGCTTGGTTTAGGAAAGTTTTGGGCTCATTCTAATAAGGTGTAAGACCCGTATCGTAGTCCGTACTGTTCCGTCGACTCCCGCGATCATTCTCGTCGAAGTCCGGCAATCTGCGACCTATAATCGACGTTTGTGCGCAACCCTAAGTCGTATCCTTTAGATTTGAGTCGGCTTAATTCGAGACTTGTACCGTTTCGACCGCACCGTCACCACGGTTCCGATGCTGCGTCTTTCATACCGATTCGATACCTTGGCCGAGAGATGTAGACCCACGCTCAATTCGAGAAAAATACCGCGCATTTACAATCCCAAGAGAATCTCTATAACATGTCCCATCAATCAATCAATCAATCACCTCATGTCAAGTACACACACTCATGCTTTCTTTCCCCAAAAGTCAAGCAACCACCAAGTCAACTCTCTCTCACCCTCTCTCTTACATACCCATACTTGTCAAGTACACCATCACCTCACATCCATTACTCACATCCATCACCTCTCTCTTACAACCATCTCTTCTCTCTCTCTTTTCTCTTAACAATTTCCAAGCAACAAAGAGAGTAAAAGAGTGGACATCCATGACTTTCCCAAGTGAGAGAAAAGTGTGATGTATGTGGCCCACTCCCTATTCCAAAATCCTTCATCCTAGCCATTCACCTTTCATCACCCTCCATCAAAGTGAAGCACAAGGAGATCGGCGTTCCATCGGACCAAGAAGATCTAACGGTGGGTGCTTATTAGGCTAGAATTTTCATGTTTTGATGAAGGGCCATACCGATTGATGGTATGGATCTTACTTTAGACCCTAGGTATGGCCAATGGGTCACCTTGATCCTCATGATCATTCCATGATGGGGATATTCTTCATGGACCCCATCATGGTGTTTATTCTCCTTGCATGAATAGGGTCATCAAGACCTTACATTTTGGTGGAGAGAGGATCTCCACCGTTGATTTTCGATTTGATGGGCCCACGTGTAATGGGACCCACTTGATGTATGATCGAATGCTTGAAAGGAAGGCCCATAGTGTCGGGGTCCCTCCATGCACGTCTCTCTCTCTCTCTCTCTCTCTCTCTCTCTCTCTCTCTCTCTCTCTCTCTCTCTCTCTCTGGACCCCACTTTGATGTATGTATTACCCACGCCATCCAACCCTTTCTTTTGGTGGCCCACATCCCTAGGTGGGGCCCACCTTAAATGAATTGTGTAGAAGCCCAAACCGTTCAGCGTCTAGGGACGCTGGACTTAAAATGGAAACAAAAATATTAGCCTTGGTTCAAGGCTATTTGGGTGAGGCCACTTGTATAGGCCCCACCTTGATGTTTAAACCCAATCCACACCGTCCATTCCTTTCCCCAGACCATTTTAGGTGTTGAGCCAAAAAATGGGGCCAATCCGACTTTCAGGCGGGCCATAGCATAGCAAACAACATGTTTACCATTGAAATACCCCATTGTCGTTTCTATACACCAAAATATATCGAATATTGGATTTGTTTGTCTTGTCCTGAGCTATGGGAACCAGTAGGCGGGGTGGATTCTTCCGATGTGGGCCCCACGCATGAAAAACCTCAGAAAAACTAGATTTCAAAAAAAATAAAAAATAAAAAAATACATATGCAGCAGCTGCTGCCAGAGGCACGCAGGCAGCGCCTGCGGCATTCAGGCGGACGGATAGCAGGGACCCACGGTCCCAACCGTGGGCCTCACCATGATGGGTGTTTCTCATCCAAACCGTTCATTTAGTGGCACCTTCTTAAAGTGGGCTCCCTCCAAAAATCAACCCGATCCGGATCCCAGGTGGCGTACATCACAGGAAACAGTGGGATTAAACGACTGCCATTGAAACCCTTTATAGGTCCAAAAGTTTTGGATCAATATGAAATTTGTTTTTACAACAGATTGGATGGTAAACATTATGGTGGGCCCCACATGGGTCCCACTGATGCATGTATTGTATCCTAGACCGTCCCTGGTGGGACGGCTGGTGTACCTCACTCTGCTGGAGTGGCGTCACTAAGCTATGTGGGTCCCCCTTGTATCATCCACGCCATCCATCTATGGGACCCACCATGATGCGCATGTGCCACATCCAAACCGTCCATCCACTTTGAAAGCTCATTTTATGGACATGAGCTAAAATATGAGTAAGATCCCTACTTCAAGTGGGTCCCCACCACGGAAAAATAGTGGGAACAGTGACATTCACCGTTTAAACTTCTTAAGGGCCACGGTAGTTCCATTCAATAACGGTGGGCCCTGTAGGATAATTTTAACGATGGAAATCATTGTCACTACTATTGGAGTGCGGTCCAGTTCATCTTTTGATATAATTCATTATATATATATATATATATATATATATATATATCTTGAACATCTATTGAGGCCCAACCTTGGTATATACATAAGGCCCATTTGAGGAGAGGCCATCTTGATGTAGTTATGCCCATCCATTGAGGCCCACCTTGATATACATGAGGCCCATGTTATGAGGCCCATTTAATGTATTGGAGGCCCATGGGTCGAGGCCCAATGGGATATACATAAGGCCCATTGAATGTGATTCCACCGCGTTTTAAGTATTGATATTTATGGCGGGCTATGCCATGGGAGCAATGATGGTTTGACGCCCACATTGTAAGTATAATGTTGGTTAAATGTCTACATTACGACTCCCTAGGGCCCATTGATAGGCCCATACTTGTTACGTGTAGGCCGTCTAGGCCCATTTTCGTTGTGAGGATAATTCATCACTTTATAACATGCTTAGTATAATTTCATGCCTCATCCCATACGCATCATATGTATGCTTGATATGAGTAGTGACTGATCATAGCATATGCCATTGGGCAGATTAGTTATGGGACTCATTGATAGGAGTTACCCACATGAGCGCATGGTACGCGTGGGATTGCTGCATGATTGAAAGTGTGACTCATGCATTTCGCATTGTGTGTCGTGATCACTGCACGCCTTAGGGACATCAGGGTCGTGTCCTCCATAGGCACATCGTGGATGGTCGTATCGGATACCGAAAATATTGGCTCTAGCATTGTGGGCACTTAGGATGTCCTTGGGTGAAAATTTCAGAACCTTTTTGGTACCAGGAAATGCTCCAACGACTAGACCGGGTGGATACATGAATGTCCGAGTGCCAAATACCAGTAGGCCGGGTCTCCCACTGTGTCGTGGTCAGTTGGAATGGGGTGTGGCCTTATCTGCCCGAGTGAGGGGGCTATAAGATAGGCTGAGTTTGACCAGCTCGCAAAAGGGTCCACTACCGACAGCCAGATAAGTATTGGCAGACTACTGGTCAGGCGGATAGTGTGGTCTCTTCCACTTGCTTGGCTGTGCAGCGAGGGAGGAGGTAGTCAGTGTGAAGTGTATTAGACCCAGTGATATCCAAAGAGAAACTGTACTGATATGTGTACTTGATGAGGACTGACAAACTTGCTTTGCATCTCGCATATGACATTTGGCTACATAGGCCTGCATCACATGGTCTTGGTGTGGCCGATAGCATTCATGCCTTGCATCATATAGCTTTAGTACAGCTGATAGCATTCATGGACTTACCGCATATTTTTACATTACTCTGATATTGTACACTTGGAGCTTGTCTTGCGCACACGCTTACACCCCCTCTAAGCTTTTGTAAGCTTATGCACGACTGTTGCGTGCAGGTGTCGTTGGATCACAGCAGCGCTGATGCAGGAGCACGTGTCGGATTATTTTGGAGTTTTTGATCACTTTGTATTCCCTTTCCGCATTGTACTTAAAGTTTTTGATATAGTGAAAATGTGGTGATGTTGTTTTGTGACTTGGTTATGCTCCATTACAAGAAAAAAATTCATTCTAAAAATCCTCCTTGTAGGATCACAGGATCGGAATCTGGCATATGATTGTCAGGAGCCGAGAATGAGGCACTACGGAGGCTGTCGGCACCGGATTCGGCGATCGGGATTCCTGTGAATCCGATTTTCGGGTTTGGGGCGTGACTTAAGGTGAGTTGGCTGGGTGGATTGATTGAGTAGGTTGACAAGATGAGTTGGCTCAATGAGCTAACTGGGTTTAACTAGATTTTTTTCTAAGGTTAGGTTTTTTTTTTTTCTTTCAAATTTGGTTTTTTAAAATGTGCGTGGTGCTAGGCCACGGGCTATGCACAAAAGTTTGGCGTAACTACAAAATGAAGGCTATTTTCCATAGGGGGTGATTAGCATAACTACGAAATGAAGGCTATGTTCTAGAGGAGGTGATTAAGACTAAATAAAATTTTAGTCAATTTAAAGCACAATTTTCTAATTTAAATTAATATGACTGATTTAAGCTAAGTAAGACAATTAACTCTAAGGCTTTTAAGCAAATAAATGGTCAAATCACATATACTACAAATCATATTCTTATGAAGCAACTAGTCTATAAACATGACAGGCCACATGTGTATGTATGTGATGTCCTAACTATCAAATCCTAACATTCATTTAATGATGCATACATCATTAATTAATCACATAAGCATAATTAAATAAATGCTCAAATAAAAATCTCAAATACAAGCATGTATACTGGTTCGATTTTCCTACTCCACTCCCGGTAGAAGTACTCAACCCATGAGTGTATCAAATTTCACTATCGAGGTTTTAAATCAAGTTCACCTCTAACTTTTACAATCATATACAAGGACCGGCTCCCTCAGAGACTTACGTGATTTTTTATAGTCTAGCCACGAACCTCGATACTACACAAGAACCTAGACATACACCTGTGTTGGTGGCTTATAGAAGGGACTTAATTTAAGTCCGACAAAAATATAATCAAGCTTGATGACAATCAAATTCTTATACTTAATCTTACATAAAGGAGTGTGCGTGTACTTTACAAATGACAACCTCATTTGTTGAACTAAGTGTACTTTATAAATGACAACTTCACTTGTTAAACTAATTAAGTGTTATCTTAAATATGTTGGGACGTATACTAATGTATTTATATATCCATGTTGTTTATATGTTTTTCCATATTATTTTAAAACACATTCTTAAACCTTGAAAAATATTCAAACCTCTTGTGGACCATATTACTAGAAACACTGATGAATAAAACCATTAAAACCACGTTTATGGGCTACAATAGTTTTAGGTAAGACTAATATTTATATTTTCCTTTTTCGTTCAGGTCTTCTTGGCATTATCAATAGGTTGGATGGTAACTAGAAATTATGAAAACCTTGCAACGGGTGTTTTTGAAAATTTTAATGCTGAGGCACTCAATCACCATTGTTTCTAGTGTCGTGGGTTTCCTGTGTTGTGGTACACCTGAGATTTTGATCTGCTTAAAATTTGGGACCACATCCTGAAATAGGCTGCAGAAACGGATGAACGTCGTCGATATACACACCACACCAGTGGTGTGTAGGTAGAGGGCCATTTTTTCTTTCTTTCTTGCTTATTTTATTTTATTTTTTTATTTTTATTTTTATTTTTTAAGCTTTATTTTTTTAAAACACACCGACACCACACCACGAGGGCACTCGATCCCAGGATCTCTGTCCATCACTTTCTAAAGGCCACGATAGGGCAGGAATCCAAAATTCAGACAGGTCCCAGACCGGAGTGGGCCACACCACATGAACAGGTGGGATAGCAATTAACCATCACGGTAGCCTTAGGATGGTTTCAACGGTTGATATCATTATCACCACTGCTTCTTGTGGTGTGATCTACTTGAGCCTTGATCTGCCTCATATTTTATTTTATTTTTTAAATCTTCTACTGTAAAATGACATGGCAGAATGAATGGACAGTGTGGATAAAACCTATAAATCACGGTTGTTCCGGCCTGTCCGTTGCCCACCATTCACGGGTTTGTTCCAACAACCTAATCTAAGGGCATTGACTTTAAAATGTATATTCCACGCCATATTTGGTTTTATTTGAGTTACGATATGCCACATGTATATTTGAGTGACTTACAAGCCTCGAAAACTTCTTGTGGGCCATTAAAAAGGTTTTAGGTCAAGATAATTAGTTTTTTTTTGTCTTATTTCATGTCTGTGTGACCTTATAAACAGATTGGATGCCAAATAAACATTACAGTAGGCCCTCTGAAGCTTTTAATGGTGAAAGTTCAGTCACCACTAGTGGGCCTCCATATAAGAATATTTTCATCTAATGTTTCTTCCACAGACTAAATCATCTTAAAAAATGGATGGACAGTGTGGATATACAATAAATGGATTAATAGTTTCTCCACGGCCACGGCGTCACGGAAGTCAATGTGTCCCTCTTATCACGAATCCGCGACCCTTCCCACCGAAAGTTTAAACTTAAATGGTAGTGTAGCGCCATTTTGAAAATGGTTGTGGCTCATCTTCCTCAGATGAGATCAGGCATATATATATATACAGCTATCCAGACCATTCAAACTGAGGGTCCCACTTTAGATGGTGCATGACACTAAAATCACACAGTGATCAAGAAATTCGAACTATGTGATGCGAGTAGTCCTAATTCAAAGGAAACAAAATAAATCAAACCGTTAATATTATCTTCCAAGTGTAATTCTTTAGTTATTCTTTGAGAAGTTATGTTTGGACGGTTTGGATTGCCATGACATTATGATATTTTTATGATTTAATAGTCAACATGGATTTTTAAATGGTGCAGGACTAACATATTGACTTCGAAGTCCACTGCCAACAGCTAAATCCGTCGACCACTTTTTTTTCTCGGTCACGGATTGCGTACCACCCCCACTGTACCATCTTAGAGATGGACGGTCCTGGTAAGTATCTTTGGGGCTATACTTAATGTATATATATTTTATCCATGCCGTCCATCAATTTTTAAAGATTAATTTAGGACATTATGAGAAAAATCAGATAGATAAAATTTTTCAACGAACCACAAAAAAGGAAGCAGTAGGGATGGAATACTTACCGTTGAAAATATCATGGGACGACAGAAGTTTCGGATCAATCTGATATATATGTTTTCCCTTCATCCATGTATCTATGACCTTATGAACATGTTTTATGTCAAATAAACCTCACGGTGGGCCCTAGGTAGGTTTCAACGGTGGGCGTCATTGTCATCACTGATTTCTTTGGTGTGGTCAACTCAAGATTTGGATCTGTCTTATTTTGGGGAAAAATACATAAAATAATATATCAAAATGTATAGACGGCGTGGATAAAATACACATATCACGGTGGGCCACACAGATCCCTTGCCAAGACCTTCCGTCTCCAGCTAGGTACTGGTAGGCGTAGTACGCAACCAGGGCTCCTTTTTATCTGGAGCGGATTCGGTGCGACCCCGGCCTTACCGAAGACGGTACGACCCTTGCCGTGGGGCCTACCTTAATATATGTATTATGTATCCTATCCGTCCATCCGTTTTTCCAGAACATTTTATTTTATCATTCCAAAAATTAAATAGATACAAACATCAAGTGGACCATAACATAAGAAATAGTGGTGATTGACTGTTCTACCATTAAAAGCATCCTAGGGCGTACCTTAATGTTTTAGTGGTGTTTAATTACAATCCAATATGTTGATAAGGTCACATAAGATTGAATTAAGTAAAAAAAATAAAAATAAGATCAATCCAAAACTTTTCTGGTCCACTAATGGTAAATCACCAATATTTTTGATGGTACGAGCCATCTGATAATTGGATCTGCTACGTTTTTGTTTAATGCTCTATAATGATCTAGAAAAACGGATGGATGGAGTGGATACATAATTCATGCATCAAGGTGGGCCCCATGGTAAGGACTGCAACGTCTGGGGTCAGGTTGGGGGTCTCACCTAATCTGCTGACTTAAAAAACAAAGGCCGTTTACTTCCTCACTCACACCACATAACCTCTTCTCTATAATCCTATCTATCCCATGGCCATTTCCCTCCAACAAAAACAGTGGCTGAGATTACGGTGGGCCATTGTGCCATCAACGTTCCAGATGATCATGTAGATGTGTCGGTCTCCATGGCGCCTGAGGAGAAATCAAAGACATGCATGAAGCATTAGGACATTTTCAATGTGGCGCCCCCTTCGGTAAGTGTTTTGTAAACACAATCTATGATTTTGGAGGAAGGGGATTCGGTGAGGACAGGAAGTTCCTGGGCTGGGATGCTAGGTGGGGCCCACCATGATGTTTGTGAGAAATCCACACTGTCCATCCGTTTTTTCAGATCATTCTAGGACACTTGTGTCCAAAAATAAGGTGGATACAAAACTCAAACAGCCATGCGAGAGGGAAAATCGGGGAAAGAGTTTTCCTACCGTTGAAAACTTAATGGGATCTACCTTGATGTTTATATGCCATCTAAACCGTTTATAAGGTTATTCCCACTGGGATGAAGTGGAAACACCAAAGACTTAGCCTGATATGAAACTTCATAGCCGTAAGAATGTCTCAAACGGTGGTCACTAAATCCTCACTGTTTCATCTTGTGCGGCCCACTTGAGTTTTTGATCCGCCTCAATTTTGGTCACGTGTTCTAAAATGATCTATAAAAGCGGATGGACGGTATGGATTTCTCACAAACATTACGGTGGACCCCACCTAGCATCCCAGCGTAGTAAGCAGGAAATCCTCGTCTATTCGGTCGAATAGAGGCCGGTAAAACTGGAAGTTCAGTCTGGACTGACGCGGTGAGAATTTCATTAGGCCACATGGCATTGGCTGGGTGGCCACA
>JAJHSJ010000017.1:57514760-57615154 GCA_021015155.1 Magnolia officinalis | reverse complement strand
TCTGGTTTTAGATATCTCCCAAAAAAAACACAATTTATTTAGAACGTGGAAAAACGGAGGAAGTAGAGATGCTAGTAGCAGCAGCAACAACAACAACGACAGCAATAACGAAAACAACAGCAACAACTACAACGATGGTAACAATAACAGTGACAGTGCCGGCAACATCAAGCAACGGAATTCATAGCAATTCCAAGTCCGATAGAAAGGTGAACAAGGCCAACAGCGATCCGCACCAGCTTCTTTGTGGCAACGACGGATACGGGCAGCTGCGGCAGTAAGACGGAGAACAAAAGAAGGGTCATTCCATATCTGAAGGTTGCGAATATCGCCACAGAATAGGCAATCGAGAGGAGTTTGTGGCGATGGAGGCTGATGTGGACATCTGCAATGATACTAATGGCTGAGATTGTAATTGCAAGCACCAAGACGTTGAACATTTCCTTCTTGAAGAGGTGATTAATGTCCGCACGAGCACCAACATCCATGGTGTAGAACAAAAATCTGAAATTTTCAAAATCTAAGAATAAATTTATGATATTCAAGGATCACTTAGAACTCTCTTTTATAGGCGTTTCTGGATATAATCAATCCATATGGTTTATTTTCGTCCAATGAGGCATATAAAAAAGAGTAGATGTTACGGGTAGATTAAAATAAAAATAAAAAAGACACCAACTTTCTATATCAAAAAACCAATTTGCGTATGCAACTTCCGTGGGTCTCACCATAACGTATGTGTGAGAGTGATATTGATATTTAGGACATAGGGCAAAAAATGAGCCGGATCCAAGACTCAAGTGAGCCGCGCTAAAGGAAAGGAAAAGGTGGGTAGGGAAATTCCTACCGTTGAAACCCCTCTGGGTCGAAAGTGATGTTTCAATTGCATCTATAACGTTCATAGCAATATTCCTGACACCAACTTTCTATATCAAAAAACCAATTTGCGTATGCAACTTCCGTGGGTCTCATCATAACATATGTGTGAGAGTGATATTGATATTTAGGACATGGCAAAAAATGAGCCGGATCCAAGACTCAAGTGAGCCGCGCTAAAGGAAAGGAAAAGGTGGGTAGGGAAATTCCTACCGTTGAAACCCCTCTGGGTCGAAAGTGATGTTTCAATTGCATCTATAACGTTCATAGCAATATTCCTACTGAGATGAACTTAAAACACACAAATTATCCTAATTTAAAACTTATATTGCCCCACGAATATTTTGATGGGTTTTTTTACCCGTCTTCGACTGGTCGTGAGCCCTACTCGACTGGTCATGGGCTGGTGTTCTACCAGTCGTGGGTTCGAGTCGTGGTACGACTCAAAGTCCAGCAAGTTCGGATTATTTTTCTCCGCGGTCTTCGACCAGTCGTAGGTGAGCTTCGACCAGTCCAAGGTGGGCCTCGACCAGTCGTAGGAGAGCTTCGACCAGTTGAAGGAGGCTAAGACCAGTCCTGGAATTTTCAGGACTAGTCGTAGGTTATGTAGTTTGTTCCGCGATTTTACGCGAAACTACGAATTTGATTCCTTTCGCAACTGGGATGTCAAAGGGAAGTTTCCTAAACTATAAAAGGGGTTGCCTAGGGTTTTCTAGGGGTAACAAGAGGGTTTCCTAAAGCTTTACAAGGGATTTGTTAAAGAGTTTAGGGCTATCAAAAGGTGAGAGAGAGAGAGAGAGGAAGCTTATAAAAGAGAGGTTCTGCTCGTGGAGGTTATCTACTGTACAATCTATATCTCAGCGCTTCTATGTCCTCGTAATAGGTTAGATCTCTCCGTTTTCTCTATTTCTCTTATTGTTTATCCACTCCTGCGTGAATGAAGAAGGATGTAACGTTCTGCTTTATAGTGGATTGTTGATCTGGACGAGGTCCCGTAGTTTTTACCTCTTTGAGGGTTTTCCACGTAAAAATCTCTTGTGTTGTGTGTGATTGATGCATTGATTGTTTTCATTGCTTTATTATCCATAATTCTGGTTTGTTCTAGAGGGCTAGATCCTAAGGTTTTGTGCAAGGCCCCCAACAAAGTGGTATCAAAGCTAAGTTCATTGAATGGGTATGATCGATTTTGAATTATGGAAGGTGGCTCATCAAGGATGATCAGCCTCAATGGTTCTAACTGGACCATATGGAAGGCTAAGATGGAGGACTTGCTTTATTGCAATGACCTATATTCTCCAATTTTAGGCATATCTGCAAAAATTAAGGATATGACTGATGATGATTGGAAGAAGATGGACCGAAAGGCGGTGGAGTTTATTAGACAATGGTTGGATGATTCAGTGTTCCACCATGTGTCTACGGAAACCTCAGCCGCTAGCCTATGGCTGAAATTGCAAGGGCTGTATGAGAGGAAGACAGCCGGTAATAAAAATTTTCTGATAAGGCGACTTGTGAATCTCAAGTTCAAGGATGGTGGTTCTGTGGCTGAGCACATGAATGAGGTCAGCAATATAGTGAACCAACTTACCTCTATGAAGATGGTCCTGGATGATGAATTGCAGGCTTTACTATTGCTTAGTTCATTGCCTGACAGTTGGGAGACATTGGTGGTGTCTCTAAGTAACTTCGCACCAGACGGATAGATATCCATGGAACAAGTAACTAGACGTCTCTTTAATGAAGAGACAAGGAGGAAGTCTCAGGGGTCTACTCAGCAAGAGGCCCTTGTAACACAGGAACGGGGAAGAAGAAAGAACAGGAAGGGCGGGAAGGCTCGAGATAAATCAAGAGGCAAGTCGAGCAACAGGAAAGATGTTGATTGCTGGAATTGTGGCAAGAAGGGTCACTATAAGCATAAATGTCATGGTAAGAAGAATGACAAGAAAGAAAAAGGGAAGGAAGATGAATCAGATTCCACTGCGGTCGCTTCAGATGGCGATGTTGTAGTTATTCTTTCCTCAGATCATGATGTATGTCTCACAGCTATGAGTCAGGACACCGACTGGGTGATAGAATCGGGAGCTTTTTATGCAACTCCACACATGGAATTCTTCACAAGCTACAAGTCAGGTGACTGTGGGACTGTGAGGATGGTAAATTCTGGCATATCGAAGATCGTAGAAGTTGGTGATATTTGTGTGAAGACCGATGTGGGCTGCACATTGGTTTTCAGGGATGTGAGGCATATCCCAGACTTTCGCCTCAGCTTGATGTCGACGGGAAGGTTGGATGATGATGGCTATGAAAGCCAGTTTGCTGGTGAACGATGGAAGCTCATCAAGGGTTCGTTGATCGTGGCCAGAGAAAATAAGTGTTACACACTTTACAAGGCAAGTGTTAGTATGTGCAAGGGTGGGTTGAATGCAGTGGAAGATTCAGCTATTGACATGTGGCACAGGCGTCTAGGCCACATGAGTGAAAAGGGCTTTAGGTACTAGCAAAGAAGCGGCTCCTTCCAGACGTGACAAGTACACCTCTCAAAACCTGTCTTGATTGTTTATCAGGGAAGCAACATAGAGTTTCATTTATTAAATCTGTTTCTCATGTTAATAAAGTGCATGCATTAAATTTGGTTTATTCTGATGTTTGTGATCCTATGAGGACAAAAACCTTGGGTGGGGCATTGTATTTTGTTACTTTTATAGATGATGCATATAGGAGGGTCTGGGTTTATGCTTTGAAATCCAAAGATGAGGTCTTTGGTGTGTTTAAATTATTTCATGATATGGTCGAGAGAGAGAGACAGGTAGATCATTGAAGTGCATCCGCACTGACAATGATGGTGAATACATTGACAACTTTCATGAGTACCGCAAGTCCCTGGGTATACGGCATGAACAGACGGTTCCCAAAACCCCCCAGCATAATGGTGTAGCTGAGTGAATGAATCGCACCATTGTTGAGAGAATCAGATGCATGTTATCCCAAGCGAAATTACGCAAGACATTCTGGGGAGAAGCAATGCACACGGCAGTGTATTTGATAAACAGGTCTCCATCAGCCCCGTTGAATGGAGAAGTGCCTGAGAAGGTGTGGACTGGACATGATTCATCGTACAGTCATCTCAGGGTGTTTGGATGCAGGGCATCCGTTTACGTACCAAAGGGCGAGAGGTTCAAGCTCGATATGAAGATCAGACAGTGTGTGTTCTTAGGGTACGGTGATGAATAGTTCAGTTGCAGATTGTGGGATCCGACTGAGAGGAAGCTCGTCAGGAGCAGAGATGTGGTTTTCTTTGAAGATCAGTGTATAGAAGACAGTGGTAAGCCAGAAAAGAACCAGCTTAGTTTAGGGGAGCTAGAGGACATGGATCCGGTTACTCCTCCCGTGGTGCCTAATGACGGGGGAGTACAGCAAGGTGCAAAGGACGAGGGAGTTCCTTCAGAAGATGGACTGAGGGAGCAGCCCCACTTAATCCACCTGTTGAGCCACAGGTGAGGAGGTTATCTAGGGACAGACAGTCGTCCAAGAGGTACTCGCCACATGAGTACATTATGCTGACTGATGGGGGAGAGCCAAAAGATTATTCTGAGGCCCTAGCCAACGAGTATAAGGGGGAGTGGTTGAAAGCTATGCAAGAGGAGATGAAATCCTTGCATAAGAACCACACCTATGATATGGTGAAACTGCCTAAGGGCAAGAAGGCACTGAGCAACAAGTGGGTGTTCAGAAAGAAGGTTGAGCAGAAGAATTCACAGACGAGGTTCAAGGCCAGACTTGTAGTGAAAGGGTCCGATCAGAGGAAAGGCATAGACTTCAAGGAGATATTCTCACCAGTGGTGAAGATTACATCCATACGGATGTTGATTGGGTTGGCGGCTAGCATGGATCTGGAGATAGAGCAGTTAGATGTTAAAACTGCCTTCCTCCATGGTGACCTGGAAGAAGAGATCTACATGCACCAACCAGAGGGGTTCGAAGTCAAGGGTAAAGAGCATATGGTGTGTAGGCTGAGAAAGAGCTTGTATGAGCTGAAACAAGCTCCACGGCAATGGTACAAGAAGTTCGACTCGTTCATATTTAAACATGGGTATAACAGAACGGAGTCGGACCACTGTGTGTTCACGCACAAGTTCTCAGATGGTGATTTCTTAGTTCTGCTATTATACGTTGATGATATGCTCATCATGGGAAAAGACATCAAGAAGATCGACAGGTTGAAACAAGAGTTGGGCAAGTCTTTTGCGATGAAAGACTTGGGCCCGGCTAGACAGATCCTAGGAATGGAGATAACCCGTGACAGAAGCAGTAAGAAGCTTTGGTTGTCACAAGAGCGGTATATTGAGAAAGTCCTAGAGCGGTTCAATACGAATACAGCGAAGCCAGTCAGTACTCTACTGGATGGTCACTTCAGATTGAGCGACAGGCAGTGTCACAAGACGAAGGTAGAAGTGGAAGAGATGCAGAAGATATCCTACGCGTCAGCTGTAGGAAGTTTGATGTATGTTATGGTGTGTACACGCCCAGACATAGCATATGCGGTTGGTGTTGTCAGCCGGTATCTTGCCAATCCTGGCAAAGAGCATTGGGCAGCGGTTAAGTGGATACTGCGGTATCTAAGAGGCTCATTCAGGTTGAGCCTATGCCATGGTGATGGAAAACCTGTGTTAGAGGGCTACACAGATGCAGATATGGTAGGTGATATAAACTTCATGAAGTCTACATCAGGGTTCATGTTCACGTTTGCAGGGGAGCGGTCTCCTGGCAGAGCAAGCTACAGAAGGTCGTAACATTGTCGACGACAGAGGCAGAGTACATTGCCGTCACAGAGGCATGTAAAGAGATGCTTTGGATGAAGAGGTTCCTACAGGAACTTAACCTGAAGTAGGAGGAGCACGTGGTCTATTGCGATAGTCAAAGTGCTATATACTTGAGCAAGAATCGAAGTCAACATTCTAAGTCGAAGCACATAGAAATTCGGTATCACTGGATTAGGGATACTTTGGAACATAAGGTGTTATAGCTTGAGAAAGTCCACACAGACGATAATGGGTCAGACATGATGACCAAGGCTTTGCTCAAGGGCAAGTATGAGGTTTGTAGAAACCTGGCTGGCATGAAGAAGGTGGATCCCTCCTAGGTCAAAAAGAGCGAGATTTGATAGATTTTTTGACCCATCGTCGACCGGTCGTGAGCCCTGCTCAACCGGTCGAAGGCTGGTGGTCGACCAGTCGAAGGAGTTGAGCCGTGGCACGATTCAAAGTCCAACGACTCTGGGATATTTTTCGCCGGGGTGCTCGATCGTTCGTGGGAGGTGCTTGACCGGTCGTAGGTGGCTCTCGACCGGTCGAAGGCTCGTCACGACCAGTCGAGGTTACGCAGATTCGTTCCGCAATTTTGCGCAGATTTCGTGTCGCAAGTCCTTTCACAACTAGGATGCGGAAGAGAGTTTCCTAAAACTATCAATAGAATTTCCTAGTGCTTTCTAGGGACAACAAGAGGGTTTCCTAAAGCTTTACAAGGGATTTGCTAAAGGGTTTAGGGCTATCAAAGGTGAGAGAGAGGGAGAAAGAGAGAGAGAGAGAGAGAGAGAGAGAGAGAGAGAGAGAGAGAGAGAGAGAGAGAGAGAGAGAGGAAGCTTATAGAAGGGAGGTTCTGCTCGTGGAAGTTATTTACTGTGCAATCTATATCTCAGCGCTTCTATATCCTCATAATCGGTTAGATCTCTCCGTTTTCTCTATTTCTCTCATTGTTTATCCACTCCTGCGTGAGTGAAGAAGGTTGTAACGTTCTACTTCATAGTGGATTGTTGATTTGGACGAGGTCCCGTGGTTTTTACCTCTTTAAGGGTTTTCCATGTAAAAATCTCTTGTGTGGTGTGTGATTGATGCATTGATTGTTTTCATTGCTTTATTATCCATAATTCTGATTTGTTCTGGAGGGATAGATCCTAAGGTTTTGTGCAAGGCCCCCAACACTAAGTACACTGCAGGTCGTCTTAATGGGAAATCAGACCATTTCCTTCTGACTTTCTGGTATTTCGACAAACTCATACTGCAATCAGCATCTTATCTTTTCACATAGTTTTCATAATGACTTGGCTAGAATTCTCATCAAGTCGTCTGGGTGGAGTTTCAAGTTGATTGATGGAGTTTTACCTACTGAATGATCACACTCTCAAATGAATGAATGCTGAAAGTTACAAATAAATAGGGCCTGCCACCACCAGCAAGGTCAATACTATTAATAGTGAAATCCCAGTTTGTATATCTATTGATTGGTGAGAGTTACACACAACAATCAATTCCATGATGCTGAAGAAACAAGCATTTTGGTACTGTAATTATCAGAAACCTAAGCATATCTAAACTACTCTTTCCTATACAAGAGGAAACCCTCCTTTCAAATGGAGAAAATCTATGACCACAGGCGTATATCTTAATGTATAGGCATTTTCACACTGGGCTCAAGTGGGATGGGCTGGGATGTAGGGGCACACTCGGGGCGGGTGGCTCGTGTGAGGCGGGTGGCTCATGTGAGGCATAACCCATGTGATGTGGGCCTATGAGGGGGTTCAGCCGAGGTCCTAACCCATGCGATGTGAGGCTTGAGTTATGAGATAAATGAATTAATTCACCATGCTCTATCAGTTCGAACTTTTAGAGCAAGTGGTTAATTATCCTACATTACATCTTCATAGCATGCGTTAGGAAAATGAATAAATCACATGTAAAAGACAGCATCAAAAGCCATCATTTAGTTCCCTGATTTTGTGCTTTGCTTTGGGTGGCTGCAAACATAAACAGCTGAACATTTTTGTGAACAACGGCCAAGCTATGGGATCTGGGGCCCAACATTGCTCCTTGTGAGTTTTATTATCAAAGCCCGCAAAAGACAGGAAAAGAGTACAAGAGGAAAGACCTCAAATTACAACCCAAAGAAGATGAAAGATCACAATCAGCTAGCACATCTAAAATAGAATCCTATTCAACCACTAATAGCTTGACCATGCTAATCACTGCCTCTTCGGACCCTGAATTGTTCCGAAAACACCGACTGTTTCTCTCCCTGTGAGAATTTCCCACATGACAATGCTTAATGAGAATATGTCAACCTGCAATTAGGGTCAGTACTCCAGCTAGCCCAGGCAATTTAGTTGCAGCGGGTCCCCCGTGGGCAGGACCCGACAGTAACGAGTTTCCCTACTGAAGTGATGTCACCGCGTTCAGTGGGCCCACAATGATGTATGTGTTGTATCCACACCGTTCATCCACTTGGATAGTTCATTTTAGAGTATGATCCAAAGAATAAGGTAGATTTTTATTTTGAGATCCAACCTTTTAGAAAAAAAAAAAAAAAAAACACAGGCACACACCACCACACACTCACACCGTAGTGAGATTTCACCACCTATAGGTACTCGAACCCTCAACCAGGTGTTGAAACTCGTAAAGTCTACCATTGGAGTAAGAGCAAGGTGGCGCCATCCGAATTGTAGTACACAGAAGCATCCTCAGTGAGGGACTGGGCCCAAGTCCACTGGAAGGTAGAGCCCGTTGAAACCTTCCTAACAGCCATCCTAATGTTTATTTGAGATCTAACTTCTTCTTTTTTTATCTTTTTTCTTTTTAAAAAAAAAAAAAATTTGACACGCGCACACTCATGCCGTAGCGGGATTTCACCACCTATGGTTACTCGAACCCTCAACCAGGTGTTTAGACTCCTGAGTCTACCACCGGAGTAAGAGCAAGGACCCAACCGGTTTATAAGGTAATACATGTCAAAAAGCAATTATCATCTTGATCGGAAACTCACGTGGCCTCGAGATGGTTTTAAGGGTTAGCCGTTCAATCCCCACTGTTTTCTATGGCGGGTTCCTTGGATCTGCCTCATTATTTGTCTTATGCGCTAAAATGAGGACGTGGATTTCCTGTAGTTCCATGTTATGTTTTTGAGAAATCCTCTCCGTTCATCCGTTTTCTGAGATATTTTTAGGATAATAGGCCAAAAATGAGTCCTATCCAATACTCAAGTGAACCTAAAATGTGAGTATTGAACGTACACAATTGAAATATTCGTGAAGCCACATAAGTTTTGAATCAGGCTAATATTTGTGTTTTCAGTTCAGCCCCGTAGGAATGAGGTTATTAACGGTATGGATGTCATGTAAACATCACTTTCTACCCTAGAGAGTTTTCAACTGTAGGAATTTTCTTACCCACCTTTTCCTCTAGTGTGGCCCACTTGAGTATTGAATTCTTCTCCATTTTGGTCTCAAGTCCTAAAATGGGTTTAGAAAACGAATGTACAGGGTGGATTTCTCAAAAGCATCACGTTGCCCCCATCCATGCTTCCAGCGCAGGAACTTGCGTCCCTAAAATGATATCTCAAAATGGATGAACGGTGTGAATACAACACATACATCATGGTGGGCCCACAGAACGTAGTGACATCACTTCAATAGCGAGTCTCGCTACTGTCAGGATCAGTAGCTAATCCACATCCGGGCGGGGAGAGAATTAGGCGCGGCCCACCTTGATGCATGTATTGGATATCCACGCCGTCAATACGTTTTTCCAGATCATTTAGATCAAATGAAGCAGATCCAAATCTCAGTATAAGAAGCAGATTCCTGGCCCATTTATGAGGCATACATGTTACTTTTGGGCCTTTATTTCAGGCCCAGTAAATAAGCAAGCCGAGAGTAGTTGTTTCAAGCCCGATTGATAAACAGGACACCTCTCGTGGCCCAGCCTCAACTTGGTCCCACCCAACCAGTAATGAAAGACGATCAAACTCGCCTTTCACTTCTCTAGGGTAAATCCGAACCGTCCATCTATTGCGGCCCAATACCTTGAACCGCATAATTTTTTATTGTTTATTTTTGGGAAAACGGAGGAAGCAGAGATGCTAGCAGCAGTAGTAGCAACAACAACAACGAAAACAACGACAACTACAACGATAGTAACAACAACAGGGACAGTGCCGACAACATCAAGCAACGGCATTCATAGCAATTCCGAGGCCGATTGAAAGGTGAGCAAGTCCAACGGCGATCTGCATCAGCTTCTTTGTGGCAACGACGGATACGGGCACATGCGGCAGTAAGACGGACAACAGAAGAAGTGCCATTCCATACGTGAAGTTTGTGAATATCGCCACAGAATAGGCAATCGAGAGGAGTTTATGGCGATGTAGGCTGATGTGTACATCTGCGATGATCCCGATGGCTGAGATCGTAATTGCAAGTACCGAGACTTTAAACATTTCCTTCCTGGAGAGGTGAATGTCTGCACGAGCACCAGCATCCATGGTGACCAAGAAAAATCTAAAATTTTAAAAATCCAAAAAGAAATTTATGATATTCGACGATAACTTACACTCGTTTTTATAAGCGTTTACGGATACAATCAATCCAGATCATTCATTTCCGTACAATTACACATACAATTTAGGTCGTTCGTAGTGAACTTTTGTCTTTTGTCGACGACTGTGAGAGTGAGCGCGCGCACACCACATATAATCCAGATCGTTGGTCGTGAATTTTATCTTTTGTCGATGACTGTGAGAATGAGCGTGCGCACACACCACATACAATCCAGATCGTTGGTCGTGAATTGTCTTTTGTTGACGACTGTGAGAGTGAGCGCGCACACACCATATACAATCCAGATCGTTGGTCGTGAATTGTCTTTTGTCGACAATTGTGAGAGTGAACGCGTACGCACCACATATAATCGAGATCGTTGGTCGTGAATTTTGTCTTTTGTCGATGATTATGAGAGTGAGCGCGCACACACCACATATAATCCAGATCGTTGGTCGTGAATTGTCTTTTGTTGACGACTGTGAGAGTGAGCGTGCATACACCACATACAATCCAGATCGTTGGTCGTGAATTGTCTTTTGCCGACGACTATGAGAGTGAGCGCGCATACACCACATACAATCCAGATCGTTGGTCATGAATTGTCTTTTGTCGACGACTGTGAGAGTGAGCGCGCACACACCACATACAATCCAGATGGTTGGTCATGAATTTTGTCTTTTGTCGACGGCTGTGAGAGTGAGCGCGCACACACACCATATACAATCCAGATCGTTCGTGGTGAATTTTGTCTTTTGTAGACGACTGTGAGAGTGAGCACGCGCACACACTCCAATTTGCGTGCGCAACTTCTGTGAGTCTCATGATGACGTATGTGTCAGATCCTCACCCTCCATACATTTAATGGCAAAGATTAAGTGGACCGCATCAAAGAAAGAAGTAGGGATTGAATGAATATAACCTGTTCATAAGGTCACACGAACCAAGATGGACCGAAAACACAAATATCAGCTTAACCTGAGCCTTCTTTGGCCAAAAGAAGTTTTCAATGATATGTGTCCAATTTCCACTGTTTACTTTGTTGTGTTCAACTTGAGACTTTTGTCTCACCTTTTTTTGTACCAAAGCTCTGAAAAAATGGATGGACGGTTTGGATCTAACACATACCTCATGGTGGGACCCATGGAATTTCTACATTCCTTGCGTCGTGGGTAGGCTAAAATTCTAATAGCAGAAACTACCTTGTCTTTTGCCGACATGTTCTTTGATTGTTTAATGGTTAATCGTTATGGCATGGCATGGGATGGAATGATTTTTGGAGTATCAAATTAAGATACGAGGCTTGATTGCTCACCTTAACAATAATACTCTTGCAGTGTGTGATGGTTGATACGCAGGTGCTCACAAACTAAAAGGTGTAGTAATTACATAACTTCAAACCTCTTAAATTAAGGTAATAGTTTTTTATTCCTCAATTTCAGATTGATTCAGTTATCTTAAACTTCGATCAATTGTCACTTCTTGATTGAATTTGGAACGTTGATTACTTTTATAATCTACCAATCACTAAATATTTGCAAATAGACCAAATCAGTGCAATTTTTCTACATATGATTCATCTAAATTGAGGACCACAACTTAGGTGGTTTAGTTTGAATCATCAATAGCCACGTGTACAAGCTTTTAGTGACTGTGTATCAACATCCACATTCTGCCTGAGTATCAAAGTTTTCGCAGGTAGGGAACATTGAAACATGCGATTGTCATTAAATGCTTTTTTTTTTTTTCTTTTTTTGTTTTTTCTTCAGTAATCTGTCACCAGAAGGATTTTTTAAACTTGTTGCAGTCTAATTCGACCACATCACCTTACACTGCATTTAAAGCAATATAGTAGATGCTTTTTTTTTTTCCTGATTCAGTAATCCAATCCGTCTGATCGATCGTCAGATGGGCAACACGTGTACAAACTTTTCTCTCGAATGAGCCTTAAATGCATACTTCAAACAACATCACGTGCGCTTGAACATCAAGAGTTGTTGCTTGGAGCATATCTCAGGATAATTCGAAGCCAAAGATTGATTGGCCACATGATATATGTGTTATATCCACTCCATCCATTCATTAGTATAGATGACTTTAGGGGAGATGTCCAAAAATGAGAGAGATTCAAAGATCAAGTGGACCACAGTTAAGCTTCGAATTTGTCTATTTTTAGAGGTATACTTTGGAATGATCTGGCCAAATGAATAGACAGTCTGGATAAAACATATACATTATGGTGTGAACACAGAGTATATTTCCTTTTATATACCTAAAAGTCACCGCTGTAAAAGTCATACAGCATCCGTTCCCTCCACCGCATATTCCTATGGTAGGTAAATAATGCTTAAAAAGCTAAATATAATGCAATTCTCCTTCAATACATCCAACTAAAGACGCTCTTAGTGTATTAAATATAAATGCTTTTTTCTTAGTAATCCATCTGATCAATCATCGGATGGGCAACACGTGTACACTTAACTGGAGTGTTGGCAAATTCCACTCAAAGCTATTATTGTTTACTGGCCTTGATGATGGTTGAACGGGCCTGAATTTCCATATAATGGAGATACAGGATGGGCCCATGTAATGACCGGCTTCGATCTTGAGAAAAAAAATAAAATTAAAATTAAAACACCAAGTTACCACGTAGGCAAGATGAGGAGCAATGAAAGGGATGGACTTGAGCGGAGGAACTGCGTGCGACTAGTGGGACCCAATATGATGTTTGTGAGAAATCCACACCGTCCATCCTTTTTTTGGGATCATGAGGCAGATCCAAATTCAAGTGGTCCACAAGACAGGAAACAGTAAAGATTGAACGTGCACCAATGAAACATGAAACATTCGTGAGGCCACATAAATTCCGAAGCAGGCAATTGTTCTTTTTTAATATATATAATCCACTATGTCCATCCATTTGGCTAACTTATTTTAAGGGCATGAAGATACAAATCGCAGGTGAACCACACCGCAGGAAACAGTGATTATTTAGCGCCCACTGTTAAAAACTTACTAGTGTTCACGCATTGTTTTCGATTTTTCCTCTACTTTTTCCTAACTTTCTTTTGTTTGTATCTCTTTTAGGGTCAGTAGTAAAAGTCTTTTTCTTGCTTACCTTTTTTTAAAATAATTATATATATATATAATCCTAAATATAAGTTATACAAGCTAGCCTTAAATTCTAACTTTTAAGAATCAGTATTTTAAAAAAAAATTGTATTTTAAAATTACTTTTCATGATTTAAATAAGGATTTTAAGTTACACTAAAAGTCTGAAAACCCTAAGCCACCCTTAAAATAAGAAAAACTGAAACATAATAAAAAATAGTAGAATTTTAATTTAAAAACTCAAAATTAGCACTTAAATCAACCTATTATTAGAAAACCGTTAAAAGCTAATGGTTTTTAAGAATTGATTTCGTGTGGAGATGATAGATATCTTTAAAAAAACATATCATAAGCACAAAGTGGATAATCAGTCTTAAAATTATGGTCTTCAAAAGCTATATTATGCGCTAAACCTTGGGTTCCAGGACTTGCTTTAGTGGTAGACTCTGAGGAGTTTCAATATGTTAATAAGGTCAAAAATACATGGATGAAGAAGAAAAACAAATTTCATATTGATTCGAAACTTATGTGACCCCTAAAAGGGTTTCAATGGTAGACATTCAATACCCTACTGTTTTTTCAGTGTGGTCCACTTGATCATTAGATTTGTCTTATTTTTCTTCTCCAGCCTTAAGATGAACTTGCCAAATGGATAGACGGTTTGGATATAACACATACCTCATGATGGGACCCACAGAACGTATTGACGTCAATACAGTAGTGACGCAGGGGAGGACGTGAGGTCGAGCACCGTCTTCCTCAAGAGGATAAATATTCCGAATCCAAGGAACTTCTCTGGACTCCTCACAGAGACTTCTCGAATCCACGAGAAAAGAGAGCAGAAAATAGAAATAAATTCTAAATAAATTCGAAATAGATTAATGAAATCTATAAAAACGAGTTCACAACCCTTTAAATAAGGGTACTAAGCAATGGGAAAGAAATTAGAATCAAACTACAACTAGGACTCCTAGAATTCGCGACTTACTATAAATAGTAAACTTACTATTTATAGACGGTCGTGATGTCTACTAGTGCGCAAGGTTTTCGGCCAAAAATAGTAAGTGTCCTATTTGGCTTCGCCAACCTATTCTCCTAATTATTCTAAGCTCTTTTCACGTTGGGCGCAACTCCTAAAGCCCGACGGATAAAGAGTTATAAGCAAACTAAAACTTACTATTTATAGTAAAAACGAAATTGAAACAGGGAAACGACCGTCAAATCAGGGGTTTCTCGCAATTCCGAGCGTCGCAACCCGACGTAGCTGGGTTGGTTGGCTAAAGTAGCTCGTTCTACCCCAAAATCATATATTTTTCGTCCGCTAACTCATCCCGAATTGCGAGATACGCCTGATTTAAGGTCTGATGGTCTAGATCACTTCTGTCGCCGACCGGGCCTTTTCTGATCCATCTTTGCCATGTAATTGTCCGCGACCCGCTCTACATCAGTCTCCTCCACTTCAAAAGAACTCGTCCTCGAGTTATCATTATGCGCTGGTTCATGATACTCAGTCAGGTCCGCAACATTGAAAGTTCGTGAGATCGCCATATCATCTGGAAGATCAACAACATAAGCATTGTCATTGATCTTTCGGATGATTGGTACCGGTCCAATCTTTTTATTCTTCAACTTGTTGTACGTTCCGGTCGGAAATCTTTCTTTGCGCAGATGGACCATTACTTGGTTGCCCACCTCGAACACTTTCTGTCGTCGATGCTTGTCCGCTTGCTCCTTGTACTTTTCGTTCGAGGCATGTAGCTTGTTTTGTACCTCCGCATGAATGCCCATGATTTTGTCTGCCATATGTTCTGCTGCAATGCTCATGCCTGGGAGCTTGGGCAGAGGGACCAAGTCTAGTGTATGGCGAGGTACTCGTCCGTAAATAACCTGGAACGGGGATTTTCCTGTCGAGCGATTCACCATGTTGTTGAATGCAAACTCCGCTTGAGACAAGGCCAAATCCCACTGCTTCGGTTTTTCTCCTGAAATACATCGAAGGAGGTTTCCTAACGTGCGATTCACAACCTCAGTTTGACCGTCAGTCTGTGGGTGGTACACGCTGCTGAACTGAAGGCGTGTATCGAATCGAGTCCACGAAGTCCGCCAAAAGTGGCTTATGAACTTCGTGTCACGGTCGGAAGTAATAGTCTTAGGAACCCCGTGTAGCCGCACAATTTCTCTGAAGAATAGATTCGCCACGTGTGTTGCATCGAGAGTCTTCTTGCATGGAATAAAGTGCACCATCTTGGAAAAACGATCTACTACCACGAACACCGAATCCATGCCGCATTGTGTTCGTGGGAGACCAAGCACAAAGTCCATAGATAAATCCTCCCAAGGGCCGTCAGGCACGGGTAACGGGGTGTAGAGGCCCGTATTATGAGATTGCCCCTTGGAAGTCTGACAAATATAACAGCGTTGGACTGCCTTTCCCACATCACGTACCAATTGCGGCCAGTAATACCGTTCTTCCACAAGAGCTCGCGTCTTGTCTCGCCCAAGGTGTCCACTGAGGCCACCTCCATGTAGCTCTTGGATTATCTGTTCCCTTAGCGAACTCTTTGGGATACATAGTCGATTTCCCTTAAAAAGGAACCCATCTTGTATATGTAAGTCACCGGGGTGACCTTCCTGACATCTAACCCATGCGTCCTTGAAGTCGTCGTCGTCGGCATATATGTCTTTGAGGCGATCGAACCCGACAACGTCATTGCTCATAGTGACTAACAAAGTTGCACGGCGACTCAGCGCATCGGCTACTTTGTTCTGTTGCCCTGACTTATGCTTTAGCACGAATGTGAATTCCTGCAAGAATGAGATCCATCTAGCATGCACACGGTTAATGTTAGCTTGACTATTAATAAACTTGAGGGCTTGATGGTCTGTGTAAAGTATGAATTCCCTTTGAATCAAATAATGTCGCCAATGTCGCAGTGCCTGGACCACCGCGTACAACTCGATCTCATATGTAGACCACTTCTTGCGTGCATCACTAAGTTTCTCACTGTAGAAGGCTACCGGCCTACCTTCTTGAGACAAAACTCCCCCAATCCCGACATATGAGGCATCACATTCGACTTCAAACAGTTTGTCGAAGTTGGGAAGTACAAGAACTGGGGTCGTGGATAATCTGCGCTTGATTTCGGCAAAGGTCCTGTCGGCTTCGTCAGTCCACTGAAACTGCCCTTTCTTCATGCAATCTGTGATCGGTGACACAATGCTACTGAAATTTTTCACGAACCGACGATAGAATGTCGCTAGTCCATGGAAACTTCGTACTTCGTGAATATTTTTGGGAACCGGTCATTCTCTGATTGTCTTCACCTTTTCCTCATCCACTCGAATGCCCGTGCATGTAACTACAAAACCCAGAAATAATAGGCTATCAGTCATGAAGCTACACTTTTTTAAATTGAGGTACAATTTATTTTCAGTGAGCACTTGAAGGACTTTCTTGAGGTGCTCCATATGGGTGGTTTCGTCTTGACTGTATATCAAAATATCATCAAAATAAACCATAACGAACCGCCCAATGAAAGGTTTCAGAACTTGGTTCATCAACCTCATGAATGTGCTAGGCGCATTAGAAAGACCGAAAGGCATGACCATCCATTCGTACAATCCGTCCTTAGTCTTAAAGGCTGTTTTCCACTCATCACCCGGCCGTATTCGAATCTGATGGTAGCCGCTCCTTAAGTCCAATTTAGAGAATATTTTTGCGCCCTCTAGCATATCTAACATATCATCCAACCGTGGTATAGAAAACCTGTATTTTATGGTAATCTTGTTGATGGCCCGGCTGTCGACACACATGCACCAACTCCCATCTTTCTTTGGAGTTAGTAGAGCTGGTACAGCACATGGGCTCATGCTTTCTCGAATAAGACCCTTACGGATCAGTTCCTCCACTTGTCCCTGCAGAATCTCGCACTCATTCGGGCTCATTCGATAATGAGGACGATTAGGTAAACCGGACCCAGGGACAAGGTCGATATGGTGTTGGATATCTCGCATAGGGGGTAACCCATCGGGAAGGTCCTCGGGCCAGATTTCTTAGAATTCATGCAACAAGGGCCTTAGTTTTTCAGGGATGATGGTAGGCTCAAGTTCTTCCCCTTTTACAATTAATGCATAAGTCTGTCCTGTTTCTTTAGATTCTTCCACGAAGTCCCGAATGGTTAAGAGAAAACGACCCTCCACTTTAGAAGTTTCAGGTGGTCCTTCTGGATCCATAGGGGCCAATATGGTCTTCCGGCCATCCTTGACGAAGATATATATGTTATCTCGCCCTTTATGAGTGGCGTCACGGTCAGATTGCCAGGGTCGACCGAGTAGTATGTGACATGCTTCCATGTCAACCACATCGCATACTACTTCATCCTTATAATGTTTGCCAATTGAAAAGGATATGGTGCACCGTTCAGTTACCTTTGTTTCGCTGACCTTCTTGATCCAACCGAATGTATATGGAGAGGGATGACGCTCTGTTTTCAATTGCAATTTTTCCACCATGCCCCTGGAGACAATGTTCTCGCTGCTTCCACTGTCAATGATCACATCACAAACCTTTCGATTCACCGTACACCTAGGGCGGAAGATGTTATGCCGCTGTGGATGCACTTCTTTTCTTGGCGCATATAATAGCCGCCTCACGACGAGCGACTCGCCGTGATCTTGCTGAACCCAATCTGAATCATCTACCTCGTCCTCGGCGGTATGCTCCTGTTCTTCAATATCTGGATCTTCATAAGCGTTATCAGCACTACCATCATTAATGGCGAGGTTTGCCACTTTTCGCTGGGGACAAGTATTTGACAGGTGGCCGGGCTGGCCACAACGATAGCAGTTGTTGGGCCTTGGCCGAGCATAAGGGTTCGGGATCGTACTTGTGCCAGCAGCAGTCGATACGCCCCTTTGGGGTCTAGCTTGCCCGCTTCCCTGATCTCGGTTCTCAGACATAGGAGGTTGAGTGCGTACTCCTACGGGCTCCTTCCCCTTAGGCTGTGGAGCTCCCCGGGGTGGACCTGCCGCAGTGATCTTCGCAGTAAGATAAGCCCGTGTGTTAGAACGTTCAAGTTGCACTTCTGCCCGAGTAGCCAACTTGATCGCATCATTCATCGTCCAGACGGACTACATCTGGACCCGATCCTTGATCGCCATACGCAATCCACCGTTGAATCGAGCGACTTGCTGCGATTCAGTCTCGACTAAATCGTTGCGCGCCGCCAGGCGGTAAAATTCTTCTGCGTACTCTCTCACCGACCGACTACCCTGTCGACAATTTTGGTATTGTTGGAATAATACCTGATCGTAATCGCTAGGGAGGAATCGGGCACGTAGTAGCTGCTTCATTCGTTGCCATGTGCGGATTGGTACTTTCATCTGCCTGGTTCGTGCGCGTTGCAGTTGTTCCCACCAAGCTGAAGCTCCTCCTTTCAACTTGTAGGCCACAAGCTTGACCTTCTTTGTTTCAGGGATGTCCATATAATCAAAAAATTGCTCAACTTCAGAAAGGCAATCGAGAAAATCCTCAATGTGTAGTTAGCCATTGAAGTTAGGAATATCAACCTGTATCTTGAAGTCTCGATCTACCCGATCGCCGCCTTGCCTGGGGTGTTGGAAGATCACGTCATCGATCTCCTCTTCACTGGAGCCCCCGTCCTCAGGGACGACCCTTGGATGCACTGCTGAGATTATCCTGCGATCAGGGCGATTACAGGTTTCAGCAATTGGTGGTGGAGGATTACCACCAGGAACACGGAGTTGCCCTAGGGTTTCTACTAATAGATTCGCTATGCGGTCCATGGAAGCCTGCAGCCCTTGCATGGCTTGCCGATTCTCTTGCTGCGCTGCTTGGAAAGTTGCCGCCGTTAAAGAAAAATTTCCTGGAGCACCGCCTATGGGATTGTTGCCCAACCCGTCGTTAGAAGCCATCAACCCGAGGAGAAACCTCGCTTTGATACCAAACTGACGCAGGGGAGGACGTGAGGTCGAGCACCGTCTTCCTCAAGAGGATAAATATTCCGAATCCAAGGAACTTCTCTGGACTCCTCACAGAGACTTCTCGAATCCACGAGAAAAGAGAGCAGAAAATAGAAATAAATTCTAAATAAATTCGAAATAGATTAATGAAATCCATAAAAATGAGTTCACAACCCTTTAAATAAGGGTACTAAGCAATGGGAAAGAAATTAGAATCAAACTGCAACTAGGACTCCTAGAATTCGCGACTTACTATAAATAGTAAACTTACTATTTATAGACGGTCGTGATGTCTACTAGTGCGCAAGGTTTTCGGCCAAAAATAGTAAGTGTCCTATTTGGCTTCGCCAACCTATTCTCCTAATTATTCTAAGCTCTTTTCACGTTGGGCGCAACTCCTAAAGCCCGACGGATAAAGAGTTATAAGCAAACTAAAACTTACTATTTATAGTAAAAACGAAATTGAAACAGGGAAACAACCGTCAAATCAGGGGTTTCTCGCAATTCCGAGCGTCGCAACCCGGCATAGCTAGGTTGGTTGGCTAAAGTAGCTCGTTCTACCCCAAAATCATATATTTTTCGTCCACTAACTCATCCCGGATTGCGAGATACACCTGATTTAAGGTCTGATGGTCTAGATCACTTCTGTCGCCGACCGGGCCTTTTCTGATCCATCTTTGCCATGTAATTGTCCGCGACCCGCTCTACATCAACTAGTTATACATAGGGGTGTACACAAACCAAGCTAGCTTGGTTAGCTTGCTCCACTCGACTTGAATAAGCTTGATTTGACTCGGTTCAAAGCTGAGTTCGAGTAGGCCCCAGCTCGACTCGATTTGAATCGAATCCAGCTTGAATCCTGCTCGATACGAACTCAGATCGAACCAATTCGGTAACTCTGTTACTTTGCCATTGATGTTGCTCACCAAGTGTTTGATAAAATGACTCAACGAAGTGTGGCTGGTGGCGAGGAAGGTATGTACATGAAATAAATACCCTTTTTTTCTTGGTTTCCATGTTGCTTCTGTTTCACATACAAATATATTTTGAAGGTGTAGTCTAGGTGTTTGTGGAAATGCCTCAATGGAAAACTCGGCTCGATCTTGGCTCGAACTCGGCCCGAGCTGCTGACCAAACCGAGCCAAGCCGGCCAATCAGGCTCGAGGACTGACTCAAGCCAAGTTCAAGCTGAGGTCAGCCAGTAGCCAAGCTGACACTAGCTCGACTCAATTCAGCTCGATGTACACCCCTAGCTATATAGCTGGTGTATGGTACACTTGTGTAACATCCCGAAAAAAATCGAGGGTCAAGTATAACTCAACTCTCGAGTTTCCAAAACATCACTTATGCAACATAGATAATGATGATTGAATGTTGTTTGTATTAGTGCATTGAACATGAGTGAGATTAAGCCAAAACAGAATATCATACTCCAAAGACAGTTAAATTGCAAGCGGAAGACTGTGATAGATAGGTAACATATATAAACTATGGTGAGTCTCCAGAGTGTGATAATGTTACCAGGTTAAAGAATTATAAATATAATTTCAAAATATACCAAAGGTGTAGTGTCATCTATTCAACATCCCTATAACCCCGTCGATCAAGGCACGGCTCACATGAAGCCACCAGAAAATAACATATGCAAGAATGTGTCCTCATCGTCGCAGAGGTCTGGCTCCGCCTCACAAGCATCGCCAACACCTGCAGCTACAACAGGGTCTGGTTGGTGTTTAAAAACACCGTCCCGTAACGTGGGAGTGAGTGATCAACTCAGTGAAACAATAAAACATAGGTTAACATGTTATTAATTCAATCAAGCAGTAATGATAAAGCAGTACAATCAAACAATTCTAACTACTCTTATTTAATGCAAGTATGAAATGACATGATGTATGCCCTTGCCAAACCACCCTCATGCGATATCATCTTACGTTCGCGAATGCGTCTATCCCTCAGTGCTCCACATCTACCAGGCACATGCAGTGCGATGATGAGCATGATTACCGAGTAATTATTAGTTCATTTCAAACAGCAGTATTGGGAAACTAAGGTACCTCCCTTATATCATTCCCAAACATGATCCATTCTAGGGTCGTCAGTCCTAGTTAATCTCATACGATATTATGGTTTGAGAGGCATAGCGAAGGCATCAAAAAGGGCTCGTCACCCGTCAGCACGGATACAGATCTCACCGTATGCGGCTCAATTGCTGGCCATCAGCTCGAATACAGGTCTCATCGTACTCGACTCAATCACTAGCCGTCAGCTCGAATACAGATCTCACCGTACTCGGCTTAACTCATACTCTAGTTGCTGTGAAGGGCTTGTTGTCAATCATAGACCTTAGAGTATACTCGAAGACACTACGGAGGACTCGTCGCCCGTCAGCACGAATATAGGTCTCACCGTATTCGGCTCTCGCCGTAGGTGTCGACAGCTCGAATATAGTGTCCCATACCACCATAATCGGCTCACGAGTCTGGTTGCTCACTGGTCACAACGGGGAGGCACGTGGCCCCAGCGTAGGCCGACAGCTCGACCATGGTGTCCCATACCACCATCCCCGGCTCATGAGTCTTAGCGGATCGAGGTACCATGGTTAAAAGGGATTTCACTGGTAAGTTTCGTACCCTAGGTTCAAGCAGTAGCGTCCAAACATGGTGAACATACATTAGACAGATCGGGTTACTTGACGAGCTCGGCTAGCTCGAGCGCACAACAAGTTGAACGACATGAAGTGCATAAGCACCTCGCGTGGCCGACCACTATCGTCAACCGAAGTACGACTCGGGTTCGTCGAACACATCTCACATGGCAAATGAATCTCAGCCACGCATTCATTTTCGTTACCGATTGCCTGAACTATAATCATAGCCCCAATCGCATTCAATTGCAGATAATTAAAGCAGTAATGAATCAAGATTCAAATCATATAATCAAAGTCTGATATTATCCGTTTAGGGCTGTCAGGGCTATTGCACGCACTCGTTGCTCCACTCCCCCATCACCCATGACGGATCATACAACGTAAATATGAATTTAAACATATGCATTACATAGATAAAATCATAAAGGCAGTTGAGCATGTTATGAAACACAACACAAGCATGAGTTTGTATATATTCAAATTCCTAATCACACAGCTATCCAAGGAAAATCATACACATAGTTAAAGGAGTTGAGAATCATATCTCACACCCTTATACATTACAATTTACTAACTACTACTCATTCAAACATATCAACAAACACTTAGACTACATACATCAACATGCATGACATATGTTATTCACATAAGTATTAGGTCAAATCCTTTCACTAGGGAATTGCCCCAATCATAACACGCGTACACCCACGACGGATAGTCATGGAAAGTAGGAATCCAAGTTCCATATTCATTTGAACATTTTCACAAACACTTGGGCTATACATTTCAACATATATAGCGTATAGTGGCCGTGGCTTGATTCAGGGCAAATCCTTTCGTCAAAGGGGTATCGCCAATACAACAATCAATTATCCATGACAATTAGTCATGGCAAGCACGAATGAGAATTCTATACTCATTCAGTCATTTACACAAACACTTAGAATACACTATTACAACATACATGGTGTATGTTAGCAAAACATGTATTAGGGCTATCCTTTCGCCAAGTAAATATTTTATCCATGTATAATATATTCATACAGCAAATAATCATAACAAATATATCTCCAAAATTTATACGTATACGATACTTGCTAGAATACACAATTTCAACATACATAGTGTATATGAGCAAAACATGTATAGGGCGAGTCCTTTCGCCAAATAAGTAATTTATCCATATATTATATATTCATACAACAATTAATCATGTCAAACACATTTCTACAATTTGTACGTATACGGTACTTTCTACAAATACCTAGAGTATGTAGAATTCCATATTTTTCATCTTTAATCGAAACGGAAAACAGACAGCACTTTGTACATGTGCAATTGCATGCAGATCATGAATCTATCATTATCCGACATTGAAAGCGTTGAAAACCATAACCTATACACCTAAAGCTCGCACCTTTTGTCGTAGAATCGTAACGAAGTCGATAGGTTTGCTAAGCTTCCGTATTTGGCAGTTTGGCAACCTATAAAACGAAATAGGTTAGCTATTTCATAACCTACAACCACCCAAGCCCCAAATCAGATTAGGGTTAGGGTTTCTTACCTAGAAACGAAGCTGGAATCGCCGGAAAAGCGATTAGAACGGAGCGGTGTAGCTCGTAAAGCGGCAGGGAAGAGTGGCAGGGAGGTTCTCCCACTGCTCCCACACTTTCTCTCTCTTTTCTCTCTTCTCTCTCTAGGTTTTCTCTTAAACTCGTATGGCTGCAATGAGAGAGGGTTTAAGGTCCTTATATAGCCTAAAAACTCACCGAAATAGACTCCAAGTCAAAGTATACTTAGGTTATAACTAAAGCGGGTCAGTTTCAGCTCAACGGAGGACTTCTGGCCGGCCTCCTTGAGCCAAAGGTCGGACTTAAGCTCACCGACAATGGATCTAGGTTCTATTAAGTTTTCGTTCCAGTAGGGTTCTCAGATCACGCGTGGCGGACCAGTTTCAGTTCAACGGTCAGTGGATCTTGATCGGAGATTCCGATTACATGTAAATGTGTATGAAATTTCTCCTGATCCGAGGGTGTAATTTGGTCTGCTTCTGACGGTCTGGTTGCTTAAAACTGATCCGCAAGCGAGAGGTGCCAGATTACTATTCAAGATATTTTATTTTGAATTAATTTCACATTTCTCACACTCTTCACTCCGAGCTCAAGCGAATAGCGTTGGGACACTATTTGGATTTGATTTCCGAGATGGTTGTCAAGCCCAGCGAGGCGATCCTAATTCCTTAACTTCGTGTTAATCGAACTTCCGACGTGCGGTCCAGATCCGATACGGAGTTTCGAGATGCTCCCGAGAGTAGCCGGGTAATGAGATTGATCCTATATTTTAGGGTAACCTAGCGTCAATGATTCTACAAGTTTTGAGTCTTGCAGATCGTATTTAAAGTGATTGGTGCTAATTTCACAGGCACTCTAGTTTAACACTAGCTAAATCTCGCCTAATTTCTAAAGGATCTAGTCCTGAGTGATTTCGGTCTGAGGTGGTACTTAGACCTTTGTAGCAATGTTTAGTTTAAGTATTGTTCTTCATCACCTAAACTTTAAGATAATGTCTAATGTGAAAGTACTTAGAAAATTTAAAGAACAAGGTGGTGAAGGGTGAGATTTGTGAAGGAAAAGGGTTCAAAATCGTTTTAGACTTTGGGATTTGAGTTTTGACAAGTTAATAAGGTGTTAGGATTGACCCATTGCCTAAGGACGTCTAATCCCAGGTTGACAAAAATCCGGGATGTTACAACTTGCTAGTCCGCTTCGGAAGCTTGAGGGGGAAGCATGTGATAAGGGAAGTGGATTGGCTGGTGTGTAGGATTGAATGGTGTACCACACACCAGCTATATAGTTGTTGTAGATACATGTCGTGCTATATAGCTCTTGTAGGTACATGTCATGCAAAGAGGAGCACTAACGCTCCTCATGCTTTGAGTTGCACGAACGGTTCAAAGAAGATCAAAGTTACATGGGCCCCACAATGATGTATTTATTATATTTACACCAATATTCATTCATTTTTCTGAGATTATTTTAGAGCATTATCCAAAAAATAATAATAATCATATCCAACAATCAACTAGACCAGTAGAGATAATGACTTTCGCCCTTAAAATATTTGTAAGGTCCACTATAACATTTATTTTACATCCAATCTGTTCATAAGGTCACAAAGACCAGGATGAAGAGGAAAAACAAATTTTATATTGATCCAAGACTTTTGAAGTGTGGTCCAATAGTAGACGTTCAATAGTAGAAGTTCAATCCCCACTGCCTTTTGCAGTGTGGTCCACTTGATTGTTCGATCTTTCTTATTTATTTATTTATTTATTTTGTCTCAAGCCATATCACGAGCTTGCAAAATGGTGGACATGCAGTTTGGATGTAACTCATACATCATGAGGGGACTCACGGAACTTGCTGACGTCAATCCACCAGCTATACATCTGGTGTGTGGTACTGGTACACCAGCTAATCCGCTTACTGTGATAAGACAAGATTCGTCATATTAGCCCACTACATATTTAACCATTAACCGTTTGTATTATATATCTACCGTTACTTTTAATGAACAAAGATCAGATGGATTACAAATATCCACGCCGTTGGCCACACAGATCGTAGGAACGATTAGTGTCCTGGGGCACTCAATCAGTACAGGTAGGACACCACGGTTGGTTGATCCAGACCTTTGATACGGTGGGCCACACTGAGATAAATCCTTGATTGGAAGTTCCTAACCTTCAACTGATTACGTTCAAATAGCCGTTAACCGTGAAATACAGTATTGGTCACCGTTGAAAGGTAAAAGGGCCAAAAGGGTGGTTGGATAAGATGTTCTAACCAAAATATTGCTGGATTAGTGCATTGACAGAAATGAATATAAGATCAACGGTCTCGATCAATGAGCCACAAGCTCCGCGTTTACAGACTTGACGCCCTACGACCTAATACACGTCATCCTGCGGCTCAGTCTGCATAACGGAAACGTTGGTATCACTTGGAACTTGAGGAGCAGCAGCGCTCGTCTTTGCACGACACGTACCTAAACCAGCTATATAGCTGCTGCATGTGTGGTACACCGGCCAATCCGCTTCCAATCGAAAGTGGCATTATTTGATACTCTGGCTGCCTATGGTGCTTAATACACATGCACTAAAAACTTGTGCACATCTTATACATTAACTCAAAATAAACTGACTAATTTATACACTCCAAAGTCTCAAAATCAGATTTGGTAGTTATTATTATATATATTGTTTGAAATATAGCTATAAGAGGCTTTTATTTTTAACTGTCAATAAATATCCACCAATCTAAAAGTAACGTGATCAATTAATCTCAGTGTTTCTGCTCACAATTGTAAAGTAATTTCTAAGTGCTGGTGTATCATCCGTCGCTCTCTGCCTGAGTATTAAAGTTTTTCTCCTTAAATATGCTTGATCGTGGATTCCTGCCATACTCAACTGGGCCACCAATAATATTACACTAAAAACCTCTGAAGTCACATGGTATGGCTCACTTGGTTTTGGAAGATTATGACTTTTGAATAGTTCTTTTATATTGAGGAGGCAGATCAAATGAATGAACGGATGGGATGGGGTCTAAAGACCATGCTGGCCCCTCCACAAAACTATTGGTAAGATGTGGCATACCTAAGCTTTAGGTGTTCATGACTTTCATGTTACAGGTGAATATAATTAGCGTGGGATAAAAAGAAGGGATCAATGTCTTCTTCTTAAGATTATCCTTGAATCTATAATTAGAGATATCTCTTAAAAGCGAAAAGTAAAATTGATACTGTTGTCGCCAGAATCTAGTGAACAGATGAGGTTGGTGTGGAATGGAGTTCCTCCCATCGCTCTCCGATGATAGGCAGTGAACCCTCTTATACATAAATCGGGATTTATGGAAGATGAATGCAAGGAAGGAAGCTAGGGCTTAACTCTGTCGACTTTTTTTTAAATTATATATATATATATATATATATATATATATATATATATATATATATATATATATATATAAAATAAAATTTAAAATTAAAAAATTAAATTTTTTTTTTTTTTTTTGACATTCCTTGGTTTGAAGGCTTATCCTTGTTTATATAGAGCGTGGAAGAAGACTAGGGCTTCTGAGTCCCTCTTAGTTATGATGGCGGATCCTTGATTTATCGAGATTCTTATCCCTAATTTATTGAAGAGATATTCAGTCCGGATCAAGCTAAATCTTGGATTTCTCATACCGCCTCTCTAGCGGTGGTCGATCTAGTCAGCTCGTGATGCTTGGGGAGTTTGGAGCTCTGAACCCGAGTTCCTCCTCTATGGGCTCTCTACCGGTGTTGTAGATCGCCCTGCCGGGACAAGTCCTCCCTACCGAGCCAATTCTTTGACAGCTCGGCCCAATGGCTCGGCAACTCATCTCTGAGCCAAAGGAACTACTCGTTCGGCACTGATGGCCATTAATTGTGTTCGGACCTCGGCGGCCTTTAGAGATGAGAGGGTCCTCCTTAACTTAGAGGCATACCTCTCGTAGATAGTGTTGATTTCCCCACTTGAGGGACCAGCTTGATTTTCCCCACAACAGATATTATTAACAAAAAGTTTAAATAATGTTTGCTTATAATGTCTCCAATATGAATTATATAAATTCTAAATTTATAACTTTTTGAATTAGTAAATTTACTAAAATAAATAAATGATTTCTAAACCGAATAAAACTCTTTCTCATGGCTTAAACAAAGATTTTAAGCAATCTTAGAACTCTAGAAATCCTAAGACACCCTTGAAAAGTGTCTCTTCGATGGATCCAATGCATCTTATATTGGATTGGGCTGAAAATCGCACCCCTAGCCCAATTGGCATGTTCTGAGACCATTCATCAGCTTGAACTGACCAAAGGAGAGCCCGCTCATGGTGCTCTGATGAGAGTAATGCATGTACCTCATGTGGTGAGATTAGACCTATGGTTTTTGTGATATTTTGATTTGGGCATGATTGTGACATTGTATATCCGTGATTATGATACTAGATCATGTTCACGACTAGATGTCTACACAAATGGCATAGTTGGGGTTCACCTACTCTGGGTGGATGCGATGCCACATGTCTAGCTTATAGTGGTTGTGTGGGGCCCTCACTTTGATGAGCATGCCCATGCGATCATGTTATATTGCTCAGGTGATTAGATTTTCTTTGAGTCAATGGGATGTAGTCTAGCCCTACACATTACCATGTATGGACACCCAATCATGTATTTTCCTCAGTGAACCTTCAGCAATTAAATGGTGATCACCGTATACTGAACTTCATCAGTCCTTGTCTCACCCACTAGATGTCTGATTGACCTAAAAAGTTAGGGTGAACTTTTGTCTCAGGTATGGAAGCCTAAACCTTGAACCTAAACCCTAAGCCTCGAGAGGATATGGATCTGAATTTTGATAATCAAATCTATCCAAGATTGATTTTGCACCATTGAATCCAGTCTGGATGGATCTCACTCGTTTGAGATCGGATTGGGTTGAAATTAGAAAAGCAACCTAATGTTGATGTATTGTTCAAACTGTTCTTTTAGTTACTGATCATTTTTATATTTCAGCATTATTACATCAAGAATCTAATTGGAGACATGATCGTTTGTAGTGGATTTCTAAAAAAATCCACCAATTTGTTACTTTAATTGAGTTGAAATCCATCAATAATGGCCAAAACTAGTCCATCGACTAAAAAGTTAAACCCAGGTCCGTACAAGTCAATGGACCAAGAAGCTTCTAGGCCAACATGGCTCATCCACGCCAAACCAGTATTGGAAACGTTTAGAACTAACCAAGATCCGCTTGGGTTGGAAAATGGGGGAATAAGGTTGGAGAATATCTCCATAAAATCTGAATGTGCTTTCCATGTCTGCAGATCTATGGTACCAATCAGGTGCGGCCCACCGTTAACAGGCCTGGCCCAAAAATCAGTTTGGTTGGTTCACTACATGTGTCACATGGGTGGCTCTTTTTCTTAGTGCCCATTCCTGGGCCATTGGCTAAGTGAATAAGTCCAACCCCAGTCAAAGCCAGCCCGGCCGGTCCTTAGCCCCCCTGCATGCTAGCATGTCTTAACGAATTAATATTCACGTGGGGCCACGTTGGCTCATTTGAGGCTTTTTAAAGTATGCAACGTCAGCTTCTGTGGGGTCCTTTGGTCTAGTGCCTGCAGATGTAGGGGCAAGAAGACAAAATGGGAAGTGATTAACATCCTTTCGAATGTTAAGTACCATACGCTCAAGGTGTGCGCCGGGCCCACTGTGATCTGTAAGTGCCATATCCAACCTGTTTATTAGAAGGTGGAAGTACCGTACAACCTGTGCATTAGATGTCCCACCCCGTATTTGACCAAGAATTTGATAACATAGGAGCCAAAAGGAGGAATTGGAGAATTCTCCTGTAATTTTTTAAAATATTTTATTTTATTCAAATGGATTTATGTACAATGTATATATAAAAGGAAAAATATACATTAGCCGATATACATGGAAGGAAAAATAGATATACATGAATGAGGGTAATTTGAGAAGGTTATGTTTGATACAATCGGATCTGTTACGTGCGATTGGGACTTGGATAATTTGAGAAGGTGTGAGTATTCTCTTTAAGGGGTGAGAGTTTTCGCAAAGGTGAGAAGTTTTTTTTATGCTTGTAAGAGTTTTCTTAAAGGGTTGCGCATAACAAGGGAAGATAGGATAAATTAATTTGTAATTGAAGAATGTGAGTTTGTAAATTCTAAAATTTTGATTATAGTGGATCTTTATCACTTTGTGCTGCAGTTTTTTCTCGCAGGGTTTTCCACATAAAAATATCATTGTGTTATATGTATGATTGCTTTATTGGTTATTCTGCTTTATAGGATTGTTTTATCTTCATCGTACATACTTCTATAAAGTGCGCAGATTAACAGCGGTGTTATATCTGAATTTTTAATACCTAGGGTTGATACGAGTTTGTTGGGGAGCTTGAATCCCAACATCATACCCTAAAATAAGCTGGAAAAATAGATAGACGGTAGGATATACAATGTGTACATCAAGGTAGACTCCACGGTCGGGGCCACACCATGTTGGGTGAGGCTAGGATGCACCTAATCCGCTATCTTTGTGAAAAGGAGAGATAAAACGAGAGGAAGAAACTTCTACTTTTCCTTTGAATTTTTAATATAGAGATAATTTTTAAAATTTTTAAGAGGACATAAAGATTAAACATGTGCCCTATGTTGCTACTGGTCAGTGCTCTATAGGCCTCAACATAATGTACATTGTTTTATCCACAATATCCATCCATTTTGCTAGCTAATTTTAGAGCATGAGTTTAAAAATAAGGCAAATGCAAATCTCAGGTGGACCGCACCACAGGAAATAGTGGAGATTTTTAATGATGGGATTCTATCATAAATAGGTTGATGGAAAATGAACATTACATTGCATTGTAGGAAGTTTTAAATGGTAAGCTCTTAATGGATACATGTCCCTCGTTGATTTGAGGAAACCCTATATGAGAGGAGTCCAGATAAGCTCCATGGATTCGGAATAGATATCCCTAGGGAAGATGGTGATCACCCTCATCACATCCATCCCTGGGTCAATTCAGGTCCCATTAGTTGTTCCTAAAAGAAAGAAAGATACTTTGGATGAGTGTGATGGATGATATACATGTAGCATTCAAGGAATTCAAAATTTTAAATTAAATAGTTCAACCTATAGCTCCCCGATTAGATATGTCAAGGACCACAAGTTGCACTTCTTCAATTATCCGGACTATGAGATTGCAGACATTTATGGGATGTTCAGAAATGAAAATTATCCAATGGTACTGTTTCGCCTACCGCCAGGGACTGACGGAGCCTATGAGGGGCCACCATTTTGTATCCCATCCATTTTTTCATATCATTTTAGAGTGCAAGTCCAAAAATAAAGTAGTTCCAAAGTTCAAAGTGGACCACACAATGGGAATTAAGCACCCACCGTTGGAAACTTTTTTAAGGCCATGAAAGTTTTCCTATCGTTAAAAACTTTTTAAAGGCCATAAAAGTTTTTAGATCAAGCTGATATTTGGCTTTACCCTTCATCCAGGTCTATGTGACCTTATGAAGAGGTTAGGTGGCAATTAACTATCACTGTAGGCCCTAAGAAGGTTTCAACAGTGGGTATCATTATCACCACTGCTTCCAGTGGTGTGGTCCACTTGATCCTTGGATCTGCCTCATTTTTGGACTAATACCCTAAAATGATATGGCAGAATGGATGAACAATGTGAATAAAAGCCATACATCATGGTGGCTCATCAAAGCCTAAGTCTGTTGCCCAAAACGCCTGCTTTTAAACTCTTTTTTTTTAAATGGTTGTATTTTCGAAATAGGGTCGTACAAGAGCATTCTTAGTCAGCTATCTCCAAAAAGATAATTTTGCAAGTTTTAAAAGAAAATGAGCCCTTTCTCCTACACCAACAATGTAACACCCTGAAAATTGGGGGTCGTGCATACACTCGACTCCCAAGTTCCTGCGGGGTATTACTTATACCCACTTTTACTGTTTGCGTTTAATTAAGCTTGTTGCACAATGTGGAATTACTTGAAACATGAAACGCAATCACCACTATTCTACTGAAACGGAGATGATTAAACATATACAAGTCCAAAATATATATATATCAAGGGTCGCACAAGGCATTGCCTAACAAAAATGCAAAAAAATGATAAGTCCAAAAGAATAATGCACTGAATCCAACACCCAGCGGTCCAAGGTCGGTCTACTAGCCCTAAGGAGAACCGCCCATCAGCTGGAAATAGGACAGCTTGTCTTCCTCATCAAGACTCGTGCCGCAAGGCTCCTTATACTCTGCGTCACCTGCAACTACTCAAGAGTCTGATTGGTGTTTTAAAACACCGTCCCAGAGTGAGAGTGAGTGATCAACTTAGTGGAGGCTATTAGTCTTAAGTTACACAAACATACACCCAGATCCATAGCTCAACCGACAGACTGAGTGGAGATACCTCGTTTCAACACTTGAGGTCTTGGTATCATTTCCTAGCGGGGGTTGGCTAACATGGAGTGTGTGTACTGACATGGGTGTGCACTAACAAAAAAATAATAATAAAAATAAATAAATAAAAAATAAAAATAAAAGTTACACAAACATGTGCGGGGCGTCCTTTTCCTCAACAAGGTGGGGCTCAGAGCGATTAGAGAGAGGAAGCTTTAAGTTGTGCCCTCTCCCCATTTTCTTTTTTGTTTTATTCTGTTCCGCCTTACATAGGTCTTCCTTTGGTCTTTTTTCGAAGGATGACCCCAAAGCATTGTAATTTTTGTCTAGAATGAATATATCTCATAATTTTGAAGAAAAAAAAAGTTACACAAACATCAATTATATTATGAATTTAATGAAATGCATACATTCATAGATCTCTGATTAGTCTTATTAATGCATATGCATGTATTATGATATGATGCATGACCTCACAACAACACTCCCTCGAGCGACTCCATCTAACGATCGCGTATGACCAACACTCCCTCATTGCGACCTCAACTGTCAAGTCGTCAACTTAACTAGTGCGATGCAATCGTGATCATGTTAGCCGTGTTTTTAATTAGTTTCGTTCAACTAGCAGATTGGAAAAACTAGTACATCCCACGATATCAATGCCCTCAACTGGTTGCGAGGCCAAGGCCCCCCAACATGTGAGGCCAGGACCCCGCGATCCTTGATCCCATCGGGTTCCCCATCCCCGATTTCAAGTATATGGGGAGTGCTGAGAAGTGGGATCGCTTGCGGTCACTACGAGGAGGCTCGTCACCCCAGTGTAGGCCGACAGCTCGGACACAGTATCCCATTCCACCATGCCCGGCTCTTGAGACGGTGGATCAGTTTCAAATGGTTATCAATGGGCTTCAGTGGGCGAAGGGTGTTCCAGGTTCCATTCAGGCGTGAGCAGACATAGTTAACAAACATGGTTAGTTAGTAAGTATACTAAACCATACGAGTCTAGGTGAGTACGCGATGAATGACATCAAGTACAAGCGACCCATGTAGTCCAACTACTGTCGTCCATTCGCACCTGCCCAAATCCACGGGTTTAGCCTCGGGATAGTCTTACCAACGGTACCACCTTCACTCTCCTCAGTTTCCTGACCAACCCAGGGATTTAATGGTATTCAGTAACACTTCAACAATTCATGGTTTATCATGTAAACTCAAATAATGTCATACACTCATATATCAACATAAGAATCCAGATTTTTCTATAAATGCAAGTACTAACAATATTACGAAATGAATGTGCATGTGTGTTGTGAGGGGTTAGCGGAGAGATCAAGAATTATATATCTCATAACACAAAATATAACAAAGGTTAATGTATCATACATACTACAAAGAAGCATGGAGCAAGAATGCACATATGAGATGAACATGCACTCACCAAATTTACGCCCAATCATGTTAAGGAATAACAAGCAATACAAAATCGTTCATATCATTTGGAGGATCTATCATGTAAGGTTTTGGCTAGGTTCCTTCTAGGTTATTCAAATACTTCACCCAAACATTTATAATCATGAAATTCATAGTAAAATTGGTGCTAGGCCACCTAAGAATAATAGTCCGCACCTTGTGACATTTCGTCCAACTCATGGCACTCCTTGGGTTAGAAAATTGGAGAAATGATTCTTATATCAATTTAGAAGCAATTAGGTAAGATTCATGCAATTTATTTTAGAAAAACTTAGGTTGGGAAATAGGTTTTGTTTCTTACCTTCCAATCGTGAATGAAGCGGATTCGACGGAGAAAAATGATCAACGCTAGGGCTTGATTGGAGGAGACCGATGAAGGGAAGCACTAAAGCCTCCCCCCACCCTACTCTCTCTTCTTCTCCTCTTCTCTATCTTCCTCTTTCTCTCTTTCTCTCCTTTGAAAATGTAAATTCGTATGGGAAGAGGGGTGCCCTAAAGTAGCCATTTTATAGGGCCAGATTTGGTGTAAATAGCCCCGAGAGCTAGGTTTTTACTATACTAGCCCTATGAGAGGGTCTTTCTAACCTCTAGGGCCCACTATGGGGCGTACATATTTGATATACACCGTACGATAGTTAGCCCTAACGATGATCTACGTATGAATATAATAGGCCCACCGTTTGGATGCGTCGATCGATAGATATGTTTAGAAGTCTGTTCAATAGTCACCGATGGTCGATCGGGGCCGCGGCTAAACGGATATGAGAAGGGAAATTTTCTTACTGTACGTGTGAAGTTTGGTAATAAACTGACGGTTCGAAATTCTTAACTTTGTATAAGAGTGGACGACCCAATTCACTTAAGTTTCAGCTTCTTCTTTTAGGGTATTTGCACTTCTCATGCACTGACCTTGTAAGTCCAAGTTGAGCGATCCAAGTCACGATCTCAATTGGATGTCTCGCGATGGATGTCAAGCCTAGTAAGACGGACATTATTTTATAGTTTTGGAACTAGTGGCCAACCAACAAGTGGTCTAGAACTTGTTCGAAAAATCGGGGCATTTCTAGAATGAATTAGGTATTGAGATTTCTCGTGGGCAATGATTGTGGTTTGGATTAAATATGTTCATAGTGTGGCCTATTTATAGCTAGTGAAAGTTGATATTTGGTCACGTTTACTCTAAACCGTCGGTTTTAGGCTAAAAGAGTAACGGGGTTGATTTGGTTTATTAGTCAAGATCCGGGCCTTATCTAACTCAGCTTCAAGTAGATCCTTTAATTTAGTTACGATTGTCTTGATTAATCAATGGTAGGTTGGTTAGATTTAGGCTCTGTGTGAGTAAATCATGTGACTAAATTTGGTGTTTAAGTGGTCGAGCGGATTCGTTGGCTTCCTACGGTTGATTAATCAGACTTGTGCGGTTCTTTACTGGTACCACCTGTCTATAAACTAACATTGAGTGTTAATGGTCAGTAAGTGATAATATAAGTTAATTACATTTTTAAAAAAATTCAAGGATTTTTGGAAATCTAAAACAGTGTAAATCTAGGACGTTACAAATAATGCAAAATCAACCAACACAGTGAACTATGGCATGGGCTCCCACAATGATGCCTGTGTTTGATTCATTCCATCTATCCTTCGTGGATCATTATTTTAAGGCATAAGCTCTCTCTCTCTCTTTCTCTCTCTCTCATTATATATATATATATATATTATAATATATAATATATATCTATATATATATATATATATATCTATATATATATATATATATATATATATATATATATTCAAAATCTTAGGTGGACCAAAAAATGTTAAACAGTGGCAAATGAAAGGCTACCGTTAAAAATGCAAGGGCTCATCATAATTTTTTTAGCCATCCAACCTTTTGATTACGTCACATGGACATGAATTTAAGGAAAACTCAAATATCAGCTTAATAGAAAACATGGTAAGCCCCAGAAGTTTGCAACAATAGACTTTCAATCTTCTATTTTCAGTGGTGTAGTTTACCTAAGCTTTGGATCTACCTCATTTTTGGGGCCATGCACTAAATTGAGATGGAAAAACATATGAATAGGGTGAATTTCTTATTTACATCAAGGTGGGTCCCACTATGCAAAAAGCATGCCTAGCGTTGTGTGATTATTACATGACGAAGGTAGCAGATCAGGTGTGGCACCGACCTCACCTGAGATGGTGTGGCCCTTATAGTGAACTCATTAGTCAGATGTATGTCGAACATCTATCCCATCAGTCATATATATATATATATTATATATATATATATATATAAGGTTCTATATGGTCGAGCTCATGGCAACTCCCCATGAGGTTGAGTTGTGTGGGCCCCACCATGATGTATGTCGAACATCTATCCCATCAGTCAGATGCACCATTCCATGGTGGGCCTAGGGCTTAAAACCCATTAGTCAGATGACCATTCCGTGGTGGGCCCCGTGCTTAAAAATCAAGTCAATCCATGACTTGTGTGGGCCACACCACATACAAAAGTTGAGAGGGGTTACCCTCCATTAAAACATTCATAATTATTTTTTGGGCCCACCGAGATGTGGTTCACAAATCCAGCCCATCCATTATATGTGTCCCACTTGGATGAGGGGTCAGACCAAGTTTCAGACGCATCCAAATTTCAGGTGGGCCCCACCAAATGCTTTTATATGTTTTAGGCATGTCTTCACATGATTTTAGATGGTATGACCCACTTGAGTTCCGTATATAGCTGATTTTTGAGTTATCCCATAATTTAAAGGGGACCCATCAAATGCAAACGGTGTTAATATTTGACATATATCATGGTCGGGTCCACACAGCTCGTTCTCATGGAGAGTTTCCCATGAGCTCTGCTGTATAGAACCTTCCCCCCCCCCCCCCCCCCCCCCCCCCCCCCCCCCCCCCCCCCCACACACACACCACACCACACACACACACACACACACATAGATATATATATATATATATATTATATATATATATATTATTATATATAGAGGTGGGCCCATGGTAGGTGCCTTATCATTTTAGGTGAGGCTGAGCCGCACCTAATTTACTCTCCACTAATAAAAAACTCGCAACCCAATACATAGGTTAAATCATGCAATCTACTTGAGTTTTAGATCTTCATTATATTTTCTACCACCAATTAAAATCAGCTAAAAAAATTGATGGATGGATTGAATTTCTAAAAGACATCATCGACACTGCAGTTTTTAAAACTCCTTTATTTGGACGATGGTTTTTTTATATTTATTTAATACATGCGTTCACTTCTCCACACACACTTACACTACAGTGGATACTCGGAGACCTCGTGTTGAAACTCCCGTGAGTCTACCATTGAGGCATGAATAAGGACCCGTGGTTCAAGCATTATCAAACTAGGTGTTTCAAAATGACAAAGTAGGGCTTTTTTTTTTTTTTTTTTCCTGAGGAGTTTTTAAAACAATAAACTTACCACAGCATACTTATCAAAGCATGCAAAATGGAAAAGTTAAGCGGCGTTTTGAAAAGAGTTTAAATGCAGGCTCTTCTTGGAAACAGCCCACCATTGCCGCATTGACTCAAAAGACCTTGACCATAAAAGTCTTTATAGCTGGTTTTATTTGAGTTGCTATATGCCACATACAGAGTTGTGTGCCTTAAAAACTTTAAAATCTTCTTGCGGGAAATTAAAAAAGTTTCAGATCAAGATGATATTTGTGTTTTCCCTTCATCTACGTCTGTGTGACCTTATCGACGGGTTGGATGGAAGACAAACATTATGGAGGGTCCTCATAAGTTTTTAGTGGTGGGAGTTCAGTCATATCTGTTTCCTGCGGTGTGGTCCATTTGAGATTTAGATATGTTTTAATTTTTTAAAAATATCCTAATATGATCTTTTAAAACTTATGGACGGCGTGGATATACAAAAAAAATAATCAATATGTGTCCCACAGTAACAGCGTCACGGAATTCCGTGTTCCCCCGCCACACGAATCCTCATTTGAAGGTCTGAAAGTTAGACTCATACGGTAGTTTAGCACCATTTTGAAAATGGTTGTGACTCATCCCCGTTAGATGTTGAGCCATATCTACACAGCTATCCAGACCATTCATTCAAACTTACGGTCTTATTTATAACTCTAAAATCACATTAATCAAGAAAACCGAACCTCGTAGGTGTTCCTAATTCAAAAGGAAAAAAATTAAAAAAATCAAACGGTTAATATTACCTTCCAAGAGTAAATATCTAGTTTTCCTTGCCAAAAGTTAGGGTCAGATGTTTGCACCATCTGGATTGTCATAAAATAATAGAATATTTATGATTTAGTAGTTAAGATTATTTTTAAATGGTACAAAACTAACATAATAATTTAGAGCCAAATTGCCCAAGGGTTACAGCCTGTTTTTCTGTCCATAAAACAAAGTCTTCCTCACCTCACACCACAGAACCTCTGCTCTATAATTCTATCTACCCCATGTCCATTTCCCTCCAACAAAAACAGTGGCTGAGATTACGGTGGGCCACTGTATCATCAACGTTCCAGATGATCACGTAGATGTGTCGGTCTCCATGGCGCCTGCAGGAGAAATCAAAGACATGCATGAAGCATTAGGACATTTTCAATGTGGCGCCCCTTCGGTAAGTGTTTTGTAAACACAATCTATGATTTTGGAGGAAGGGGATTCGGTGAGGACAGGAAGTTCCTGGGCTGGGATGCTAGGTGGAGCCCACCATGATGTTTGTGAGAAATCCACACTATCCATCCGTTTTTTCAGATCATTTTACGACACTTGACCAAAAATGAGGTGGATACAAAACTCAAACGGCCATGCGAGATGGAAAATCGGGGAAAGAGTTTTCCTACCGTTGAAAACTTAGTGGGATCTACCTGGGTGTTTATATGCCATCCAAACCGTTTATAAGGTTATTCCTACTGGGATGAAGTGGAAACACCATAGACTTAGCCTGATATGAAATTTCGTAGCCGTAAGAATGTCTCAAACGGTAGTCACTAAATCCTCACTCTTTCCTCTTGTGCGGCCCACTTGAGTTTTTGATCCACCTCAATTTTGGTTATGTGTCCTAAAATGATCTATAAAAACGTATGGACGGTGTGGATTTCTCACAAACATTACGGTGGACCACACCTAGCATCCCAGCGTAGTAAGCAGGAAATCCGCGTCTATTCGGTCGAATAGAGGCCGGTAAAACGAAGTTCAGTCTGGACTGACGTGGTGAAATTTCATTAGGCCACATAGCATTGGCTGGGTGGCCACGCAGGGGAACGGATCAGGTGAGACCCTGGACTAGGGGTGTACATCGGGCCGAACTGAGTCGAACTGGGCTCAGCCCGGCCTGATCTGGTCACCAGCCAAACCCACCCCAAACCCGGCCCGGCCCGGTCACCAGACCAACATGTCTAGCTCGAACTTGGCCCGGTCAGCAATCGGACGAGTTTGGGCCAATTTCATACCTTATAGCAAGTTCATGGGTCGAGCGGCGTTCTCACTTCTCTGTCTTAAATAGTTAGGGTAAGGATATATATATATATATATATATAAGGCCGTGGCCAAGTCGGGTTTCGGACCGAGTCGGGCCGAACTGAGACCTGTTCAACTCGGCCGAACTCAGTTTCGAGAGCTGAAGAAAATGGCCCGTCGCAGGCCGAACTCAGTTCCGAGACAGGCCGAGTAGAGCTTTTTCGGGCCGAGTCGAGCGAGTTAACCGGGCTAACCCGATTCGTGTACAGCCCTACCCTGGACTCACCCAAGACGGTGTGGTCCTTTGTGTGGGCCCACCTTAATGTATGTAATCTGCATCCACGCCATCCATCCATTTTTCAAAATAATTTTAGGATATTATTCCATTTAAAGCCGGTTAGAAAGCTGTTAGGTTGGAATGCAGATTTTGTACCTAGCTGTAGAGTAGGGCCGATACCCTATCGGCCCGGCTCACCATGATATATGTGTTTCATCTAGGCCATTCATGCATTTTGCCAGCTTAAGTGGATGAACTCAAAAATAAAGCATATCCAAAGCTCAGGTGGACCACACCATAGGAGACAGTAGGGATAATAACACCCACTGTTAAAACCCTTCTAAGGCTAATGTTTATTAGCCATTCGACCTGTTTGAATGGTCACATGGATCTGGACAATGGGAAAACAAAAATATCATCTTGATCCTAAACTTTTGTGGCTCCCAAGAAGTTTTTAGTAGGCGTTCAATCACCACTCTTTTCTATGGTGTAATCCACTCAAGCTTTAGATATGCTTCATTTTTGGGCTCATGCCCTAAAATGATCCGTAAAATTGATGGACGGTGTAGATAAAACATATACATAATGGTGGGCCCCAAAGAGCATCCACACCATGCTTCTCACTATCACGGCACTGGGCCAGTCACATCTCTTGCAGCAGCACATGGCCTAATTAAATCTTGCCATGTCCCAACACTACTACGGCACAATATGTGCACATGGCCCAATTAAATCCACATCCCCATTTTTCACTTCCGGTGGGTTTTTTGAATTTATGGACACGAAGTGGTCCCGCATGCGGACTAGACCTGTGATTTCTATAATCATGCATTCACGCCCCCTTTCCTAGGGCTGTCAATGGCTGGTCTCATGCCACGCAAAATCAAAGTTTAAAATAGGGTGGGCCCATCAGGCTCCATCCGAACAGTTCAAAATCTGGGTCCAAGACAACCCACGCTCGGCCTCTTGAGAGGCCTACTTCCAACATGGGAATTATTTGATACTTATAAGAGTATGTTGCTGGGTATTTAGGCACTCAAAAACTCCATGTTTCATATAGAAACTCGTATGAAACTAGCTGCGGTATGGAATCTACTTTTTTTAAGCGACTGTCCTCAGATAAGATTGTTTGAACAATCCCATGGATGGTGGACACTTGTTTGTTGAAATTGGACATTGGATAATTTTGATTTTTGACCATACAATAAATGTCTTCAATCTAAGGGTAGGATAATTGACTTGTGATCCTTGACACATCTAAACAAGGAGCTATAAATTGAACTATTTAATTTAAAATTTTGAATTACTTATATGCTACATGCGTATCATGCATCACACTCTACTGGAGTATCAAACTTTTTCTAAATAACAAACTAAATCCAAAACCACACACCATCAAACTACCCATGTCACCCACAGATAGAGTGTCAAGTCGGCCGGGCTGTGCCAAGCTCTGTCCAAGCCTAGCCTGCAATTTTCAGCATAGGACTGAGTTTGGCCCAGCCTATGACAGGCCAAACTAGCATAGCCTGAGGTTTTTATGCTAGCCTTAGCCCAAGCTCAAGCTTGAGTGCTTGAGAGAGAGAGAGAGAGAGAGAGAGAGATGGGGGTGTGGGTTAGAGCATAGAAGATGGAGTGTGGTAGGGCTGTGAATAGGTCAAACATAGGCTACACAAAATTAGAAATTTTGAATAGGTTTGGCACATCATGCCCGGCAAAATCCAAGTTGAAGTGATTAGGCCCATGGCCAAATTAGGCCCACAACCAATTTAAGCCCAACTGGGCCTACTATAGAGCCCAACAATGACATAGGCCCATAGTCCACTGAAGGGGCCAACATGTGTTAACTTTTTCCTGCTTATTTATAGATTTTGGAGACTAAATAATGATTTGCAATTTACTATTTTTGAAAGATATGGAGGTTGATTTAAAATGAGGGATTAATTTAGAGATGCAGTTAAGATTATTTTTTATAAGTGTTTTATTATTATTAAGCTTTTATCATTCTAAATGGATTAGCTTTATTCGAAGTCAACTACAATTGATTTGGAATCAATCTCTTAGTTGAAAATTTTCTCAATAGAAATTCTGGCAAAGTCTATTAAAAAAGTGGATGGTGCATGAGTTAGTCATTCTAACATTTCTTTTTTGAGTGTAAGTTTTTCTAATGTATTGTGAGAGAAGTTTGATATTAATATAGTTCTCTCATTTTCTACTCTTAAAATTCTTGTGGGTGTACTCTTAAGGAACAGCTAAAGGGGGCAGTTGGGCATTCCAAAGAACAAACCAAATCCAAACCCACACACCATCAAACTACCCATGTCACCCACAGATAGAGTGTCAAGTTGGCGGGCTGTGCCCAACTCTGTCCAAGCCTAGGCCACAATTTTCAGCATATGACTGAGTTTGTGACGCAGGGATGAACGTGATGAGGATAAATACTCCGAATCCACGGAGCTTCTCTGGAATCCTGCCAGAGACTTCTCGAATCCACGAGGAAAGAAAGCAGAAAATATAAATAAATTCTAATAAATTTGAAACTGATTAAAAACGAGTTCACAACCCTTTAAATAGGGGTACCAAGCAATGAGAAAGAAATCAGAATCAAACTACAACTAAAACTCCTAGAATCCGTGACTTACTATAAATAGTAAACTTACTATTTATAGACGGTCGTGATGTCTACTAGTGCGCAAGGTTTTCGGCCAAAAAAGTAAGTGTCCTATTTAGCTTCACCAAACCGTTCTCCTAATTATTCTAAGCTCTTTTCACGTTGGGCGCAACTCCTAAAGCCCGACGGATGAAGAGTTATAATCAAACTAAAACTTACTATTTATAGTAAAAACGAAATTAAAGCAGGGAAACGACCGTCAATCCAGGGGTTTTACATAATTTCGAGCATCGCAACCCAGTGTAGCTGCATTGGTTGGCTAAAGTAGCTCGTTCTACCCCAAAATCATATATTTTACGTCAGCTAACTCATTCCGAATTGCGAGATACGCTCGATCTAAGGTCCGACGGTCCGGATCACTTCTGTCGTCGACCGGGCCTTTTCTGATCCATCTTGGCCATGAAACTATCTACGACCCGCTCTACATCAGTCCCCTCTACTTCAAAAGAACTTGTCCTCGAGTTCTCATCTTGCGCTGGTTCATGATACTCGGTCAGGTCCGCGACGTTGAAAGTCCGTGAGATCACCATGTCATCTGGAAGATCAACAACATAAGCGTTGTCATTGATCTTTCGAATGATTGGGATAGGTCCAATCTTCTTATTTTTCATTGATCTTTCGAATGATTGGGACGGGTCCAATCTTCTTATTTTTCAACTTGTTGTACGTCTCTGTCGGAAATCGCTCTTTGCGCAAATGGACTATAACGCGGTCGCCCACCTCGAACACTTTTTGTCGCCGGTGCTTGTCTACTTGTTCCTTGTATTTCTCGTTCGAGGCATGTAGCTTGGTCTGCACTTCTGCATGGATGCCCATGATCTTGTCTGTCATATGTTCTGTTGCAATGGTCGTGCCTGGGTGCTTGGGCAGAGGGACCAAGTCAAGCGTGTGGCGAGACACTCGTCCATAGATAATCTGGAACGGTGATTTTCCTGTCGAGTGGTTCACTATGTTATTGAATGCAAACTCTGCTTGAGACAAGACCAAATCTCACTGCTTCGGTTTTTCTCCTGAAATACAGCGAAGGAGGTTTCCCAACGTACGATTCACAACTTCAGTCTGTCCATTAGTCTGTGGGTGGTAAGCACTGCTGAATTGAAGTCGTGTATTGAATCGAGTCCACAAGGTCCGCCAAAAGTGGCTAATGAACTTTGTGTCTCGATCAGAAGTAATGGTCTTGGGGACCCCGTGTAGCCGTACGACCTCCCTGAAGAATAGATTCGCCACATGTGTTGCATCGAGGGTCTTCTTGCATGGGATAAAGTGTGTCATCTTGGAGAAACGATCTACTACTACGAACACCGAATCCATACCGCGTTGTGTCCGTGGGAGACCAAGCAAGAAGTCCATTGATAAATCCTCCCAAGGACCGTCAGGCACAGGTAACGGGGTGTAGAGGTTCGTATTCTGAGATTGCCCCTTAGAGGTTTGACAAACATGACAACGTTGTACAGCTTTTCCCACATCACGTATTAATTGCGGCCAGTAATACCGCTCTTCTATAAGAGCTCGAGTCTTGTCTCGCCCAAGGTGTCCATCGAGGCCACCTCCATGTAGCTCATGAATAATCTGCTCCCTCAGAGAACTTTGGGGGATGCACAATCGATTCCCTTTGAAGAGAAAATCGTCCTGTATATGAAGGTCACTGGGGTGACCTTCTTAGCACTTCACCTAAGAATCTTTGAAGTCCTCATCCTCGGCATACAACTCCTTGAGACAGTCGAAGCCGACCACCTTCTTGTTCATCGTAACAAGTAGTGATGCACGACGGCTAAGTGCATCAGCCACCTTGTTCTGCTGCCCTGACTTGTGCTTTAGAACGAACGTGAATTCTTGTAAAAACGTAACCCATCTAGCATGCACACGATTCACGTTAGTTTGATTATTAATAAACTTTAATGCTTGATGGTCAGTGTACAGAACAAACTCTCTTTGAATCAGATAATGCTGCCAATGTCGCAGCGCTTGAACAACTGCGTATAACTCAAGCTTATAAGTCGATCACTTCTTTCGGGCTTTGTTGAGTGTAACACCCTGGCTCTCGAAATCTGAGGATGCTCGCTCGAGTACGAGAACCCGAGGGTTACGTTAAGAAATGAAACTACCATTCATCTATCTATCGACACAATTCGTAATAATAAGGTATAACCATGGTATAAATTAACCAATGGAGTTTAACATGCATGAATGAATGTTTGAGGTGTAGTAAGTTGCACTAGGTCCCACAGCAGGGGACTTTTAATTACAAATTTCAGAACAAACCAAACTAAAATAAAGTCTGAAAGCATGAAATGAAAGCAGTAAATTCTAGGTGTTTAGTGGAGCTCCTGTGGCTCGGCTACATCATCATACTGGCCCTCCTCCTCGTACTCCTCTTCTGCTAAGCCAGGAGTGATGTCATAGACACCATTTTCCCCGGTCATACCTGTGTCTATTTGGTGCAACCGCACTATTGGGTGAGTGAAAACTTAGTGAGAATTTTTCCCATAGATTCAACCAAAACACATCATTCCAAAATAGATTAACAATTCATATATAATTTGCAGGGCGATACAAATACATATGCGACATATTCAAATTACGAGGAGACTGATCATGAAATTATAAATGAATGTATATATGTGTGAATGTATGCTCAAGTCACAGATCTGGATATGCAATCCAGCTGTCAAAATAAAAGACCACCCGTGGTAGGTAGACTACTTGGAAAAAGGCTATGAAGGTGAGTGCGCCCAAGGACGACCTCCTGAAAAAATACTCGGGGTATGCCCGAGGAGGTATAAAATCCCGGAAAAGTCTCATGTAAAGAAAGAGCGGCCCAAAGTGCACATGTACACAAACCTGATAGTTGGACCTAAGTAATAGGACCTTGCGCAACCCGACAAGTGTGACTTACGATGAACACTCAGAAAAGCTCATATGTCATGTGTGGATCTTATGCACCATGACACATATATACATTACTTTGATATAATAGTAATAACTTTCAACCTCCAAATAGGAAATATCCAACCATGCATTCCACATGAATTCTTTACATTCAAAGGAGGGCTCGCCAAGAGTCATGTGAATTTTCAAGTGAGGTCATCTAAGAGTCCTTTTAAGTCCCTTAACGGCTCTTCTCATAATCATTCTTCATACTACTCACAGGGTATAATGAGTAAGAGTTTGTGAAGCTCAAGTCAAGCACTTTAGAGTTATATTCATGATATAATGATAATAAGAAGAATTTCGTCTCACGACAACAGTAATAATAATGGAAGATGAAATCCCAATCATCCCTTTGTACATTATATGTAAACACCTCCACATTTACCATATCTTAAGAACTATCCACAAGATAGGGTCACAAAATTAGAGATTAGAGAATATAGAAAGTTATGAAGATAATGTTTCACTACATAATTCACAGCAAATCTTATACGGAATCTTTCTTTTATTAACATGTCTAACAGAGATATATTCATAGGCAAGTGATTATAAATGTAACATGGAGTTTATAAGGTAATACATCACATACACAATTGTAAGGAAATGTGACATTAAAGCAATTTCTTCATGAAAATCAGGGTAATTAGTAATTAATATTTCTCTAAAATTCTCTACATTAGGAGTTAATCCACATGGCAATTTGTAAAAGGAAAAAGCTATAGGGGATGCTCCTCACCTTGATTGGATGGGGTGCGTCTATGAACACCTAGTTTGAGATTGTTTTGAGGTAAATATCCTTCAAACAAATTTGATGCAAACAGCCCCTGATGAGAGAAATATAGCATCTTGGTGAGTTAGCACGGAGTTGACTCGGATGGATTTTCAACTATCCAATATTCCGAGTCCGATTCAAGGGTTTGATTAGCCTTGGGGTCAGATTGTAGGCTCGTTGAACCCATTGCCTTTTAGAATCATTCACAACTGGCAAAAGTCAGTTATACTCCACTGGAAGCCGACCGAGTCAGCTTGGCTATGGTGATCGAGTTTGACTCTGTGGGGTAAAAAAAAACGGTTGGGATAGTTCCTAAACTGGGTAGATTTGAAACGCCCTTAGCCAGCCCAGGTTCAGCTAGGTGAGTTGCTTCCTGGCCCCAACGGAATCAAGCCCTTGGATCCTACAATGGCCTCGAATCACTGACTCAGTAGAGTCACATGCAAGGTGTTGCAACCTGCTGTATCAAGCGAACCAGAGCTTCATTTGCAGTGTCCGTTCCAGTTCCAGGAAGAAACCGATCACTGTCATGAAGGCAGATCAAGATTTTCACGCCGAGTGGGTGCTGAGTCACTCAACTCGTAACTGAGTTGAGCTAACTGTGAAACAGTCAGTTATTTGTGTGCAATCTGATAATAACAGAGAGCAGGCGTGGGTGGATACCTGACTAGGGGCAATCCTCAGTTGCTGTCGGAAGGCTCGGGACGATAGACAATACCAGCAATGATACAGCTGGCCGTTGATCAGGGATCAACTCGACCGACCCAAAACTGGTTGAAACAGCTGCCGTAAACGATTTCTAGTAGCCACACACCTTCCGATCCCACTCACGGATTCCAATCTCACCCTTCTAATCTCCCTCTTCCCTCTCAAATTTCTCTCTGGATTGAACGACTCAGCTGAGTCGAGTTGCTAACAAATCAGCAACCCGCTCGAGCGGCCCTCCCTTACTCTCTCCATCTCTCTCTTTCTATTTCTTTCCTTTTTCCTTCTATTGGGTTTTGCCCTAATCCTGGCCTTTTATAGCCGTTCCCGATTCGGGAAACCTCCGTAACTAATTAGAAGGGATTAGCGTGGGGTTTAATCAAGAGGCGCCGGGAAATCCATCATCAGTGTACACACCGGGCCTTGATCGCATGCATGGGTCCGATCAATGTACACTGTTGGGTTTTTGGTGGGATGGGCCACACGGTGAACGTCTCGGATGGGTGAATGGGTCTCTTTTGTAGAAGTTGGGTTTTCTCAGCTGCTTGAGGAAGATGAGGTGCTAAACATGGCAGATCTTGAACGGATGGCTTATCTTTGGATCAGGGCCATTTGAACGGTCATGATAAGACTTAAACATCATGTGGGGTCCATATCCCGGCGAAGAATGGCCGCTGATTTGTTCTTTTGTTAAGTTGAGCATCGGTTTGAGACGTGGCTGCGTTTCGCCAATTTCTCGGCGTTGCTACGAGTTTTTGAACAACCCTAGCACGAACGATCGAGATTAGCTCGGAAGAAACTTCCAGAAGCCAATGAACAACTGAGCTTCGTCTTTCCTTAATAGGAAAGGATCTTTTTTCACTTTTCGGCGAGTAGGGGCACGTTTTTGGAAAGTGGTAGGTCTGACTGGGATTTCTCCACGTATGTGGCCTCTGATCGTTCGTTCCCAACGGTAGGATTGGTCGTAGGCGCGGTGTACGTGGACACTTCATCCCTGTCAGCGTCATCCTCGTGTGTTGTTTGTCGGTTTGTTAATAGACGAGGAACGGACGGTTTTCAATCCTAACTCTCTTCATGCGTGTGGTCGGTGGAACCCTATCTGACATGTGGATGGTCCAGATCTGGTTCCCTGTTTCAAAAAGTGCTCGTTTGCACCGTCGAATGTATGGTCCCGCTGAGACGACGCTGGGCGGGAGAGATTTCGTTTGAAATCTTTGGAATTTCACAGGTCCACGGTCATTTGATTGGATCCGTGGATCGGTGCACGTCGTGTGCAAGTCAACTGTGCACATGCACGGCTCCGGAAGTGGGGTCCCCATCATGATCCAATTTGATCCACGCCGTCCATTTATCTTAGACAATCATTAAACACCTAGGGTTGGAGTTTTGGAAATTTCTATTTGCTTATGAGGGTGATATGAGCTGTCTTTTCTTCTTTCAGGTTTAATAATTTGTATTGGGCTAGATATCAGCTTGCTCCCTTACTCGTAAAATATCGTAATCGAAGATTTGACCTCGATGAGTGTTGGTTAGTTTAGTTAGATTATTACTTTTCATTTAATTGTGTTCACTAGTAAACACAGGGTGTTTATAACAAGATAGGGTTTTTCTCCTGACTAGGATTTTGCTACCTATTTTATGTTTGTTTATAGTGTAGTATGGTGAGGTGGTTCATTCAAAATTTTAAGTTGAAATTTAAGGTAGAAATAGAGGGTCGTTACAATCTCCTCCCCTAAAAAAAATTTCGCCCTCGAAATTGTTACTGAGTGATATCGTCGAAAAGGTGTGGGTATTTTTCTTGCATTTCTACTTGGCGCTCTCATGTTGCTTCCTCGACTCCGCGACGTGACCAAAGGATCTTTACTAATGGAATGGTTTTGGTGCGCAGAATCTGCTCCTTGTGATCCAGGATGTGCACAGGGACTTCGATGTAGCTAGTGTCATCATTCAACTCGGTTTCTTCCTAGCGGATGATATGGGATGTATCCGGTTCATATTTCTTTAGCATAGATATGTGAAAAACATTATGAACATTGGCGAACTTTGGTGGAAGAGCTAGGCGATAGGCAACAGCTCCCACCCTGTCCATAATTTCGAAGGGCCCGATGAACCGGGGAGAGAGCTTTCCTTTCTTCCCGAATCGCATGACGCCCCTCATAGGGGAGATCTTCAAGAATACGTGATCACCGACAGTAAATTCCAAATCTTGCCTACGATTGTCTGCGTAACTCTTCTGCCTGCTCTGGGCCGTACGTAGGCGCCTTCGAATTATGTTAATCTTCTCTGTAGTTTCCTGGACAAGTTCTGGTCCCTGCAAACTCTTCTCTCCGACTTCAGCCTAGCAATGTGGCGCTCGACAAGGTCGTCCGTATAACGCTTCGAATGGTGTCATACCAATACTGGTTTGAAAACTATTGTTATAAGCGAATTCTGCGAGATGGACATGCTCATCCCAACTACCCTTGAAGTCCAATACGCAAGCTCTCAATAAGTCTTATAGCACTTGGTTCACCCTTTCGGTCTGCCCGTTTGTCTGGAGGTGAAATGTTGTGCTAAATTTCAACTATGTACCCAACTCTTCTTGCAATCTTTTCCAGAAAGTGGAAGTGAACCTGGTGTCACGATCCGACACAATTTTCCTCGGAATACCGTATGCACGAACAATCTCCCGAATGTACAGCTTAGCCAAGTCATCAACTGAATTATTTACACGTATAGGAAGGAACCAGGCTGACTTGGTAAGTCTGTCAACAATTACCCAGAAGGAGTCATGGTTCCCACGTGTCTTGGGAAGTCCCGAGATGAAGTTCATGCTGATACAGTCCCACTTCCATTCGGCAAGGGGCAACCGTTGTAAAAGACCTGGCGGCTTACGGTGCTCCGCCTTCACTTGTTGGCAGGTGAGACATTTTGAAACGTATTCTGCAATATCCCATTTCATATTTTCCCACCAGTATTGACGCCTGACGTCCCGATACATTGTTGTACTTCCGGATGAACTGTCAGACGGGACTTGTACGCTTCACTCAGTATTGCCTGTTTTAATTCTGCCACTGCCGGTACACAGATACGGCCTCGATACCTCAGGCCACCGTCGGAACTGACGTACCAATCTGACATCCCTTCATTCTCGCACCTTAGTCTCAACTTCTTTAATGTTTCGTCATGGTCTTGAGATTCGATGATACGGCATATCAAGGCTGGTTCAATAACCAACGAAGCTACCAGGATACACAGTCCTTTGAAAGACAACTGCACCTCATAGTCCTAGATAAAATCCTTCATCTCATCATCTCTTACCGTGAGACTAGCCATAACTTCGTGATTCCTTTTTCGACTCAAGGCATCGGCTACAAGGTTCGCTTTGCCAGGATGATAAGATACTTCAAATTTGAAGTCTTTCAGTGTTTCCATCCAGCGACATTGCCACATGTTCAGATCTTTCTGAGTGAAGATATACTTTAAACTCTTGTGATCGCAGAACAATTCGAACTCCTCCCCATATAAGTAGTGCCTCCAAATCTTTATGGCGAAAACCACTGCGGCGAGTTCTAAGTCGTGGGTAGGATAATTTTCTTCGTGTTTCTTCAGTTGCCTAGAAGCATAAGCAATCACCTTCTCGTTCTGCATGAGTACGCATCCTAGCCCTGTCTGCGATGCGTCACTATAAACCACGTACTTGGCCCCCTCTTCTAGAAGTGTGAGCACGGGGGCAGTGGTGAGTCGCTTCTTAAGTTCCTGGAAGGATGTCTCTGCTTCAATGCTCCAACTAAATTTTACATTCTTCTTAGTCAATTGAGTTAGGGGTCGAGCGATACAAGAAAATCTTTGATGAATCGTCGATAATATCCAGCCATTCCTAAAAAGCTTCTGACTTCAGTGACCGTATCAAGTCGTTCCCACTTCACTACAGCCTCAACCTTGGTTGGATCAACCGCAATACCTTCCTTCTTTACTACGTGACCCAAAAATTTTACTTCTTCTCTCCAGAAGTCACATTTTGATAATTTTGCGTACAACTGCCTTTCCTGAAGGGTCTTCAGAACAGTCTTTAAATGTTCCTCGTGCTCCTCACGACTCTTGGAATAAACCAAAATGTCGTCGATGAAGACTATGACAAATTGTCTTAAGTATGGCATAAAGACCCGATTCATCAGATCTATGAATACCGCAGGCGCGTTAGTGAGTCCGAATGGCATCACCAAGAATTCGTAGTGTCCATATCTGCTGCGGAATGTTGTCTTGGGGATGTCTTCTTCTCTGACCCTTAACTGATGATACCCCGACCTGAGGTCAATTTTTGAAAAATATTTGGCACGCTTGAGTTGATCGAATAAGTCATCGATACATGGTAGAGGGTGCTTATTCTTTACTGTAGCCTGGTTCAATCTCCTGTAATCAATGCAAAAGCGCTGCGATCCGTCTTTCTTTTTCACGAATAGCACTGGTGCGCCCCATGGGGATATGCTAGGTCGAATGAAACCTTGTCCTAATAATTCATCGATTTGTACCCGCAATTCTTCCATCTCACATGGCGGCATTCTATATTGAGCCATGGATATCGGGGTGGTACTGGGTAGGAGGTCAATGGTAAAATCTACCTCTCCTTGGCGGTAACCTTGGTATGTCTTGAAACACTTCTAGGAATTCATTAACCACCGGTATTCGATCAATGGTAACCTTTGCTGATTCCGACATTTCCAGAGCCCGTAGACCCTCATAGGTCTCATATTGACATTTTCCTTTTATAGTAAAGGGTGACTACCCAGCTAATGTTACTGTAACCGTCCGGGCATAACAGTCTAATACCGCATGGGCCTGGGTAAGCCAGTCCATACCAACAATAATGTCGAACTGTTTTAATTTCATCACAACTAAGTTCATACGAGTCTCATGGCCTTCCAGTACAACTAGGCATGCAGGACAAAATCTTGCAGTTTCTACAAACCCACCCATTGGAGATGCTATGACCAAGGGTTGTTCAAGGAGGTTCAATTCTAAATTCAGTTCTTTAACTACGGATGAACTAATAAGAGATATGGTAGAACCTGAATCAAACCGAACAAATACTGGAACATTCTGAATATAAGTCGTACCGTGGACCACTCGTGGAGTGCCCTCTCGTTCTTCAGCAGACATAGAGAATACCCGAGCCGTGGGGGCTCTGTTCTGTAGCGGAGCTGCTGGTCTGAGAAATGGAGGTTGGCTCCTGATAGGTGGCCTAGCCACAGGCTGCGGTGGACGGAGTTGAATCGCTAGTAGCCCAGGCTTGTTTCCCTCATCACGTGCCCTCCTGAAGCAAAACTTTGCGGTATGCCCAGGCTTCCCACAATAATTGCACGACATACCTGGATACTCAGAAGTGGCTCGCTTATCGACCATAGCAAGGCTAGGAGGTGGGGGAGCAAGTCTGACCCGGCTACTCGAATCCCTGAACGGAGTTCGAGTTCTCATCATCTGGTCTACATCCTTTTCTACCCTGGTGGCCTTGTCCACCACTTGCGCATATCGAGAAAAGTCGAAACAACACAATTTCGACCTGATCCCCGGCCGCAGTCCATCTCTGAATTTCCTCAACCTGACTCTTTCTTCACTAACGATAGTCGGTACGTACCGAGAAAGTTCGGCAAAGCAGGCCTCGTACTGTGCTACCGTCATGTTACCCTACTCGAGCTTGAAGAACTGTGACACCTTTTCATCGCGAAATGACTCCGAACAATATTTCTCTTTGAACTTGGTCTGAAACCTCTCCCAGGTCCATAAATATTCTGCCCCAGCGATCTTACGAGTAGAATCCCACCAGTCATCTGCTTCCCCTTCCAGTGAGAAGGTAATAAGGGTCACCTTTTGCATGTCCGAGCATCCTAATGGCTCCATCAATTTCAACATGCGGTTTAACCAATGTTCGGCCACCATGGTATCAGTCGTCCCTGCGAAGGTCGGAGGTTGCAGTTTCTGGAATCTCTCAAATATGTCAGCATCATTCCCAATCAGAGGATGTGGAACTGTCTTGCGTGGTCCCAAATTCATAGCTGTAACCGCCGCCGCCATGGTAGCCTGTTGTTCACGCATAAAGGCCTGTTGTTGACTCAGTAATGCAACCATTTGTTCCCAAGCATTTGGTGTAGGAATCCCTGACTGTGCTTCAAATGACGACGTCCTCTCTGCTGGCGCTGGTTGGGGTGACGGGATGACCCTAGCTCTAGATTCTAAGTCAGGTTCCACAGATTGCGCCGGGAGTGCCGGCCGGAGTATATATGGGACTCTTCTCCCTTTCGGTCCTCCCTATATTTTGCGGCATCGCTAGAGGTGCCTGGGCTTGTAGGGGTCTCTTCTTTGGGGCCATTAAGTCCTGAAATTTTGGGATATAACGTCAAGGTGCATCATTCCATACAATAGTTTTGTTATACTAATTTTACGCTTCAATGGAACTTAGGTTTTTTTTCATGCTTCTAAGTTAACAGTCTCTTCCTAGCGAAGTGGATTCTCTAGGGGGAACTACCTTTCTAGTTCCTAGATCTAGGTTTCTGATAATTAAAACAAGGGTCTATATTTTTGTGTCTTTGTTCAAATAATGACCGAATACAGTGTGGAGAACATACAGTAGTTAACGAAGGGCCTAGTGTCACGGGATTTTAATAAGCGACTGTAGTTCTTCCGATTTCCACATCATAGTTAACGTAAGGAATTAGTTGAGATACTGTTTATGTTAGGAACACCTATACATGTGCAATGATGAGTTAAAGCAGGGTGAGGTACCGTAGCAGCAAATAGTATATATGAGCATAAGAATGTAAGGAAAAGCAGATGTTTTATAGTCGAGTGTAGTTAAATAAAAGCGTGGACATGAGGAAGTGTATGTACCTGAAACCTAAGTTAATTATGGAATTTAATACTGGGGACCTATGTCTGAGTCTCTATGTTCACAAGATAGCCTAAGAAATTCTAAACAGGTTTGAGTGGCTATCCTACTGATTTCAAGGGGACTTAAAGTTAATTTCTAAGTGCAAATAACTAAAACCGAGATTTCCTAAGGGGCTCACAATTGATGTCCTTATGTAAAAATTTCAGCCTAAGTCTAGGGAAGGATTTTCCTATGTTCAACTATCTATTTTAAAGGGACCTCCTGCTAAATTCTAAAGGTAAAATGTAGGAAATTGGTATAACTTCTTCCCAAAGGCAAGGTTTGTCTAAACTCTCTCTCTGATACCAACTTGTAACACCCTGGCTCTCAAAACTCGAGGATGCTCACCCGAGTACGAGAACCTGAGGGTTATGTTAAGAAATGAAACTACCATTCATCTATCTATCGACACAATTCATAATAATAATGTATAACCATGGTATAAACTAACCAATGGAGTTTAACATGCGTGAATGAACGTTTGAGGTGTAGTAAGTTGCACTAGGTCCCACAACATGGGACTTTTAATTACAAATTTCAGAACAAACCAAACTAAAATAATGTCTGAAAGCATGAAATGAAAGGCGTGAATGAACGTTTGAGGTGTAGTAAGTTGCACTAGGTCCCACAATAGGGGACTTTTAATTACAAATTTCAGAACAAACCAAACTAAAATAATGTCTGAAAGCATGAAATGAAAGCAGTAAATTCTAGGTGTTTAGTGGATCTCTTGTGGCTCTGCTACATCATCATACTGGCCCTTCTCCCCGTACTCCTCTTCCGCTACGCCAGGAGTGACGTCATAGACACCATTTTCCCCGGTCATACCTGCGTCTATTTGGTGCAACCGCACTATTGGGTGAGAAAAAACTCAGTGGGAATTTCTCCCATAGATTCAACAAAAACACATCATTCTAAAATAGATTAACAATTCATATATAATTCACAGGGCGATACAAATACATATGCAACATATTCAATTTACGAGGAGACTGATCATGAAATTATAAATGAATGTATGTATGTGTGAATGTATGCTCAAGTCACAGATCTGGATATGCAATCCAGCTGTCAAAATAAAAGACCACCCGTGGTAGGTAGACTACCTGGAAAAAGGCCATAAAGGTGAGTGCGCCCAAGTACGACCTCCTGAAAAAATACTCGGGGTATGCCCGAGGAGGTATAAAATCCCGTAAATAAAGAAAGAGCGGCCCAAAGTGCACATGTACACAAACTTGATGGTTGGACCTAGGTAATAGGACCTTGCACAACTCGACAAGATGTGACTAACGATGAACACTCGGAAAAGTTCATATGTCATGCGCGGATGTTATGCACCATGACACATATATAATTACTTTGATATAATAGTAATAACCTTCAACCTCCAAATAGGAAATATCCAACCATGCATTCCACATGAATTCTTTACATTCAAAGGAGGGCTTGCCAAGAGTCATGTGAATTTTCAAGTGAGGTCATGTCATTTGAATTATCTAAGAGTCCTTCTAAGTCCCTTAAGGGCTCTTCTCATAATCATTCTTCATACTACTCACAAGGTATAATGAGTAAGAGTTTGTGAAGCTCAAGTCAAGCACTTTAGAGTTATATTCATGATATAATGATAATAAGAAGAATTTCGTCTCACAGCAACAGTAATAATAATGGAAGATGAAATCCCAATCATCCCTTCGTACATTATATGTAAACACCTCCACATTTGCCATATCTTAAGAACTATCCCCAAGAGAGGGTCACAAAATTAGAGATTAGAGAATATAGAAGTTTATGAAGATAATGTTTCACTATATAATTCACAGCAAATCTTATATGGAATCTTTCTTTTATTAACATGTCTAATAGAGATATATTCATAGGCAAGTGATTATAAATGTAACATGGAGTTTATAAGGTAATACATCACATACACAATTGTAAGGAAACGTGACATTAAAGCAATTTCTTCATGAAAATTAGGGTAATTAGTAATTAATATTTCTCTAAAATTCTCTACATTAGGAGTTAATCCACATGGCAATTTGTAAAAGGAAAAAGCTATAGGGGATGCTCCTCACCTTGATTGGATGGGGTGCGTCTATGAACACCTAGTTTGAGATTGTTTTGAGGTAAATATCCTTCAAACAAATTTGATGCAAACAGTCCCTGATGAGAGAAATATAGCATCCAGGTGAGTTAGCACTGAGTTGACTCGGATGGATTTTCAATTATCCAATATGCCGAGTCCGATTCAAAGGTCTGATTAGCCTTGGGGTCAGATTGAAGGCTCGTTGAACCCATTGCCTTTCAGAATCATTCACAACTGGCAAAAGTCAGTTATACTCCACTGGAAGCCGACCGAGTCAGCTTGGCTATGGTGATCGAGTTTGACTCGGTGGGGTAAAAAAAAACGGTTGGGATAGTTCCCAAACTGGGTAGATTTGGAACGCCCTTAGCCAGCCCAGGTTCAGCTAGGTGAGTTGCTTCCTGGCCCTAACGGAATCAAGCCCTTGGATCCTGCAATGGCCCCGAATCACTGACTCAGTAGAGTCACATGCAAGGTGTTGCAACCCACTGTATCAAGCGAACCAGAGCTTGATTTGCAGCGCCCGTTCCAGCTCCAGGAAGAAACCGATCACTGTCATGAAGGCAGATCAAGATTTTCACGTCGAGTGGGTGCTGAGTCACTCAACTCATAACTGAGTTGAGCTGACTGTGAAACAGTCAGTTATTTGGGTGCAATCTGATAATAACAGAGAGCAGGCGTGGGTGGATACCTGACTAGGGGGAATCCTCAGTTGCGGTCGGAAGGCTCGGGACGATAGACAATACCAGCAACGATATAGCTGGCCGTTGATCAAGGAGCAACTTGACCTACCCAAAACTGGTTGAAACAGCTGCCGTAAACGATTTCTAGTAGCCACATACCTTCCGATCCCACTCACGACTTCCAATCTCACCCTTCTAATCTCCCTCTTCCGTCTCAAATTTCTCTCTGGATTGAACAACTCAGCTGAGTCGAGTTGCTAACAAATCAGCAACCCGCTCGAGCGGTGCTCCCTCACTCTCTCCATCTCTCTCTTTCTATTTCTTTCCTTTTTCCTTCTCTTGGGTTTTGCCCTAATCCTGGCCTTTTATAGCCGTTCCCAATTCTGGAAACCTCCGTAACTAATCAGAAGGGATTAGCGTGGGGTTTAACGAAGAGGCGCCGGGAAATCCATCATCAGTGCACACACCGGGCCCTGATCGCATGCATGGGTCCGATCAATGTACACTGTTGGGTTTTTGGTGGGATGGGCCACACGGTGAACGTCTCAAATGGGTGAATGGGTCTCTTTTGCAGAAGTTGGGTTTTCTCAGCTGCTTGAGGAAGATGAGGTGCCAAACATGGCAGATCTTGAACGGATGGCTTATCTTTGGAACAGGGCCGTTTGAACGGTCCTGATAAGACTTAAACATCATGTGGGGTCCATATCCCGGCGAAGAATGGCCACTGATTTGTTCTTTTGTTAAGTTGAGCATCGGTTTACGACGTGGCCGCGTCTCACCGATTTTTCGACGTTGCTACGAGTTTTTGAACAGCCCTAGCATGAATGATCAAGATTAGCTTGGAAGAAACTTCCAGAAGCCAATGAATGACTGAGCTTCGTCTTTCCTTAATAGGAAAGGATCTTGTTCGACTTTCCGGCGAGTAGGTGCGCATTTTTTGAAAGTGGTAGGTCTGACTAGGATTTCTCCGCGTACGTGGCCTCTGATCGTTCGTTCCCAACGGTCGGATTGGTCGGAGGCGTGGCGTACGTGGACACTTCATCCCCTTCAGCGTCATCCTTGTGTGTTGTTTGCTGGTTTGTTAATAGAGGAGGAACGGACGGTTTTCAATCCTAACTCTCTTCATGCGTGTGGTCGGTGGAACCCTATTTGACATGTGGACGGTCCAGATCTGGTTCCCTATTTCAGAAAGTGCTCGTTTGCACTGTCGAATGTATGGTCCCGCTGAGACGACAATGGGCAGGAGAGACTTCATTTGAAATCTTTGGAATTTCACGGGTCCGCGGTCATTTGACCGGATATGTGGATTGGTGCATGTCGTGTGCACGTCGACTGTGCACACGCACGACTCTGGAAGTGGGGTCCCCATCATGATCCAATTCGATCCACGCCGTCCATTTGTCTTGGACAATCATTAAACACCTAGGGGTGAAGTTTTGGAAATTTGTATTTGCTTATGAGGGTGATATGAGCTGTCTTTTCTTCTTTCAGGTTTAATAATTTGTATGGGGCTGGAGATCAGCTTGCTCCCTTACTCGTAAAAGATAGTAATCAAAGATTTGACCTCTATGAGTGTTGGTTAGTTTAATTAGATTATTACTTTTCATTTAATTGTGTTCACTGGTAAACACAGGGTGTTTATAACAAGATAGGGTTTTTCTCCTGACTAGGATTTTGCTACCTATTTTATGTTTGTTTATAGTGTAGTATGGTGAGGTGGTTGGTTCAAATTTTTAAGTTGAAATTTAAGGTAGAAATAGAGGGTCGTTACACTAAGCTTCTCGTTGTAGAAGGCTAACGGCCTGCCTTCCTGTGATAAAACTCCCCCAATTCCAACGTATGAAGCGTCACACTCGATCTCAAACAATTTGTCGAAATTAGGAAGCATCAAGACCAGTGTTGTAGACAAACGATACTTGATCTCATGAAAGCTCTTGTCAGCTTTATTGGTCCACTGGAACGGTCTTTTTTCATGCAATCTGTTATAGACGCGATTATGGTGCTAAAATCTCGCATAAATCGATGATAGAAAGTCGCCAACCCATGAAAGCTCCTCACCTCATGAATGTTTGTCGGGATCGGCCATTCCCTAATAGCTCACACCTTTTCATCATCCATACGAATGCCTGTGGACGTTACAACAAATCATAGAAACAACAGGCTATTAGTTAAAAAACTACACTTCTTCAAGTTGAGGTACAACTTGTTAATTTGTAGGACCTTTAGCACCTGCCTGAGATGTTTCCTATGTTCCGCCTCATCCTGGCTATATATCAATATGTCATCAAAATATACTACCACAAATCGGCCAGTGAAGGGTTTTAGAACTTGATTCATCAAACGCAAAAAGTACTTGGTGTGTTCGATAGGTCGAAGGGCATGACCAGCCACTCATATAACCCTTCCTTTGTCTTGAATGCTGTTTTCCACTCATCACCGGGTCAGATACGAATCTGATGGTACCCGCTCCTTAGATCTAGTTTAGAGAACACCTTGGCCCCTTCTAGCATATCGAGCATGTCGTCTAACTGTGGTATTGGGAACCGATATTTGATAGTAATTTTGTTGATTGCCCGGCTGTCGATACACATGCGCCAGTTTCCATTTATTTTTTTTGGCGTTAATAATGCTAGTACGGCACATGGGCTCATCCTCTCTCTCAAGAGACCCTTACGGATCAATTCCCCCACTTACCCCTGAAGTATCTCACACTCCTTTAGACTCATTCGATAATGAGGGCGGTTGGACAGGCTAGCCCCAGAGATGAGGTCTATGTGATGTTAGATGTCCCTCATGGGGGGCAATCCATCAGGTAAATCCTTAGGCCAGACTTCTTTGAATTCATTTAGCAACAGTCTTAAACTTGGAGGGATATTTGAGAGTTCCTCTTCCTCGCCCTTCACTACTACGGCGTATACCTTGCCGGTTTCCTTGGATTCCTCCATGAAATCCCGAATGGTCAAGAGGGAACTCCCCTCCACTATAGAAGCTTCAGGGTGGTTCTCTGGTGTCATAGGGGCAAGGATTATTTTTCAGCTATCCTTGACGAATACGTAGACATTGTCTCGTCCCCAATGGGTCGCATCACGGTCCGACTGCCAGGGTCGACCGAGTAGCATGTGACAAGCTTCCATGTTGACCACTTTACAAAGTATCTGATCCTTATAATTTTTACCAATTGAAAATGAGGTAGTATATTGATCAGTTACCTTAGTCTCATTCACCTTTTTTATCCAGCCAATTGAGTACGAGGAAGGATGTTTCGTCGTTGTTAGCCGCAACTTATCCACCATCACTCTTGAGACGATGTTCTCGTTACTACTACTGTCTATGATCACATCACAGACCTTTCCGTTGACTATGCACTGAGTACGAAATATATTGTGTCGCTATGGATGTAATTCCTTTCGTGGGGTATACAATAATCGTCTCACAACTAGAAATTCGCCACGATCCTCGCCCTCAGTTTATCACCACCTGCTATTTCTTCAGTGATTTGTTCATGTTCATCATAGCCATGGCCTTCTTTTACGTCCTCATCTTTAATGCCCTCTTCGTTTATAGTCAAGTGTGTTGCGGGACGTTGAGGACAGGTGTTTGATAAGTGGTCTGGCTGGCCACAACGATAACAATTGTTCGACCTTGGCCGAGCATAAGGATTTGGAATCCTACTCGAGCCCGCTGTTATGGGTGCTGCACGTTGAAGTCTGGATGAGCCGCTCCCCGTATCACGGTTTGCAGTTGTAGGAGGTTGAGGATGTTCTCCTACTAGATCTTTTTCTCGTGCCAACACTGGATCCTGCGTGGGACCCGTCATGGGGGGTCGAGTTGAAGGATAGGGACGAGCAGGAGCTCTTACAAGTTGTGTTTATACCCTACCTGCCAATTAAACTGCTTCATCCACGGTCCCGACTGGATACATCTGAACTCGGTTCTGAATTGTCGGCCGCAACCTACCTATAAATCGTGCTACCTTTTATGACTCAGATTTTGACAGATCGTTTCGTATAGCCAACCACTGGAATTCTTCAGTGTAATCTGTGATGGTTCGATTTCCTTGTCGGCAATTTTGATATTGCTGGAATAGTATCTGCTCATAATCACTGGGGAGAAATCGTGATCGAAGAAGACGTCTCATCCGTGGCCATGATGAGATGGGCGACTTATTCTGGCGGGCTCGGCTCGTGAGAGTTGTAATTGTTCCCACCATGCAGAAGCACCAGATTTTAATTTAAACGCTACCAATTTTACCCTTTTATGATCTGGCACGTCCATATAATCAAAATATCTCTCTACTTCGGCTAGCCAATCGAGGAAATCTTCTATACGTAATAAACCATTACAACTAAGAAGTTCAGCCTTACCTCGATAGTCTCTTTCAACACGATCTTGGTGATCGCCTCCATGGATTGGTCGTCGGGCAAAAACCTCATTAAGGTCCTCGTCGCTAGAACTTGAATCATCTGGCATAGCCTTATGGTGTGCCATTGGTAGTGCTCTACGAAAATCGGGGTTATGTCGTACAGCAACCACGGGTGGTGGAGCAACCATAGGTGGTGGAGCATCGCCTAGGGCTCGGAGCGGAAGTAGCACATCAGCAAGACGGTCGAGGGTTACCTGCAGCCCTTGCATGGTCAACTGACTCTCCCGGTGGAAAGCTTCCATTCTTTCCGAAAGATAACGAATCCCTGGATCACCGTCCACAGGATTTTGATCATACCTTCATTGTTTGCCATCGGCCCGAGGGAAAACCTGACTTTGATACCAATTGACGCAGGGATGAACGTGATGAGGATAAATACTCCGAATCCACGGAGCTTCTCTGGACTCCTCACAGAGACTTCTCGAATCCACGAGGAAAGAAAGCAGAAAATAGAAATAAATTCTAATAAATTCGAAACTGATTAAATTAATGATTAAAAACGAGTTCACAACCCTTTAAATAGGGATACCAAGCAATGGGAAAGAAATCAGAACCAAACTACAACTAAAACTCCTAGAATCCGCCACTTACTATAAATAGTAAACTTACTATTTATAGACGGTCGTGATGTCTACTAGTGTGCAAGGTTTTCGGCCAAAAATAGTAAGTGTCCTATTTGGCTTCACCAAACCGTTCTCCTAATTATTCTAAGCTCTTTTCACGTTGGGTGCAACTCCTAAAGCCCAACGGATGAAGAGTTATAATCAAACTAAAACTTACTATTTATAGTAAAAACGAAATTTAAAACAGGGAAACGATTGTCGATCCAGGGGTTTTTCATAATTCCGGGCATCACAACCCAGCGTAACAGGGTTGGTTGGCTAAAGTAGCTCGTTCTACCCTAAAATCATATATTTTACGTCAGCTAACCCATTCCGGATTGTGAGATATGCCCGATGGTCTGGATCACTTCTGTCGCCGACCGGGCCTTTTCTGATCCATCTTGGCCATGAAACTGTCCGCGACCCGCTCTACATCAGTTTGGCCCAGGCCTGTGACAGGCCAAACTAGTTTAGCCTGAGATTTTTATGCTAGCCCTAGCCTAAGCCCAAGCTGGAGTGCTTGAGAGAGAGAGAGAGAGAGAGAGAGAGAGAGAGAGAGAGAGAGAGAGAGAGAGAGAGAGAGAGAGAGTGGAGGTGTGGTAGGGCTGTGATCAATAGGTCAAACATAGGCCGTATAAAATTAGAAATTTTGATTAATAGGGTCGGCTCATCATGCCCAGCCACAACAGTTCAAAATCCAAGTTGAAGTGATGTAGGCCCATGGCCCACTTGGCCCACAACCAACTTAAGCCCACCTAGGCCTATTGTAGAGCACAACAATGACATAGGCCCATAGTCCACCGAAGGGGCTAACACGTGTTAAATTTTTTTTCTGTTTATTTATAGATTTTGGAGTCTAAATCATGATTTGCAATTTACTATTTTTGAAAGATATGAAGGTTGATTTAAAAATGAGATTGAAGATAGGAGGGATTAATTTAGAGATGTAGTTAACATTATTTTCTATGTGCGTTTTATTATTATTAAGCTTTTATCATTCTAAATGGATTAGCTAGATTTGAAGTCAACTACAGTTGATTTGGAGTCAATCTCTTAGTTGAAAAAATTCTCATTAGAAATTCACACAAATTCTATTAAAAAAGTGGATGATGCGGGAGTTACTCATTCTAACATTTCTTTTTTAAGTGTAAGCTTTTTCTTATGTATTATGAGAGAAGTTTGATATTAATATGTTCGCTCATTTTCTACTCTAAAATTCCTGTGGGTGCACTCTTAAGGAACAACTAAAGGGGGCAGTGGGGCATTCCGAAAAACAAACCAAATTCAAACCCACACACCATCAAACTACGTCACCCAATGATAGAGTGTCAAGTTGGCCGAGCTGTGCCAATTAATCTCTGTCCAAGCCTAGCCCACAACTTTCAGCAAGCTCGAGTGCTAGAGAAAGAGAGAGAGAGAGAGAGAGAGAGAGAGGAGAGAGAGAGAGAGAGAGAGAGAGGGAGGTGGGTTAGAGCTTGGAAGATGGAGTATGGTAGGGCGCCTGTGAATAGGTCAAACATAGGCTACACAAAATTAGAAATTTTTAATAGGGTTGGCTCATCATGCCCGACCTGGACAGTTCAAAATCCAAGTTGAAGTGATGTAGGCCCATGGCCCACTTAGGCCCACAACCAACTTAAGCCCACCTAGGCCTACTATAGAGCCCAATAATGACATAGGCCTATAGTCCAAAGAAGGGGTCAATATGTGTTTTTTTTTTCCTGTTTATTTATAGATTTTGGAACTAAATCATGATTTGCAATTTACTATTTTTGAAAAATATGGAGGTTGATTTTAAAATGGGATTGAAGATACAGGGGGTTAATTTAGAGATGTAGTTAAGATTATTTTCTATATGTGTTTTATTATTATAAAGCTTTTATCATTCTAAATTGAGTAGCTAGATTTGAAGTCAACTACAATTGATTTGGAGTCAATCTCTTAGTTGAAAATTTTCTCATTAGAAATTCACGTTGAGTCTATTAAAAAAAGGGATGGTGCAAGAGTTAGTCATCTTAACATTTCTTTTTTAAGCGTAAGTTTTTATTTATTTATTTATTTATGTATTGTGAAGTTTGATATTAATATAGTTCTCTCACTTTCTACTTTAAAATTCTTGTGGGTGTACTCTTGTCCCATCTTCTTCTTCTTCTTCTTCTTCTTCTTCTTCTTCTTCTTTTTTTTTCTTGTTTCTTTTCTTTTTTAAATTCGGGTGTCAAGATTTCATTGATATGATAAGTAGGTTACATAATTTTAGTACCAGAGAGGGTGATTGTGTTGGCTGTATTAGCCAAAGCTCTTCTTGGCTTTACAAAGCCTTAGATTCAAACTCACTGGACATGTGAAGATTGAGAAGAGAAACTTTGCTTTTTGTTGTTGCTTACAAGCTTGCTGACTTTACTTTTCTTGCTACAACCGGATACACAAGATGCCCATTTATAGGCATTTGAATGTTAGGTGAAATGACAAGATTGCCCTTACTAGGAGCTTACAACATTAACTATTCCTAGAAAATACACACGCAGTTTCATCTTCCAAAACAGCTACATGGGAACTCTTGTCGTTCATTGGAAGATGAACAATTACAGTAAATGCAGGGTTTTGGTTTGCAATTCCAATACTCCCCTTCAAACCAAAACCGGCTTCATTCCGAGCATCGTTCTTAGTTGTTTGAATGCATCTGTCGGCAATGCCTTTGTGAAAATATCCGCCACCTGTTCCATAGTATGACAATATTCCAATTTTATCGTTTTCTGCTTCACGTGATCTCTCAGAAAATGATATCGGGTATCAATGTGTTTGCTTCTTCCATGCTGCACCGGATTTTTGGCTAGTTCGATTGCTGACTTGTTATCCACATATATGACTGTGGATCCTTCCTGCGGATGCTTCAACTCCTTTAGTAGGTTTTTCAACCAAATTCCTTCACAAACAATGGACGATGCTGCTACGTACTCTGCTTCATATGTGGACAGGGCGACCACACTCTGCTTCTTCGAATTCCATATGAAAGTAGTCGTTTCGAGATAGAATACTAGCCAGTGGTGCTATTTCTTTCATCTTGATCACCTCCCCAATCACTGTCTGAGTATCCATACAATATTGCTTCATCATCGTATGGATAAAAAAGACTGAATTCCATTATTTCTTTGACGTACCTGAGGATTCTTTTTGCAGCTAGCTAGTGTGATTCTTTTGGTGTTTCCATGTACTTACTTAGAAGCCCAACACTGTAGACGATATCCAGCCTTGTGATTGTGAGGTACCTTAGGCTCCCAATCAGACTCTTGAACATAGTCGAGTCGACGCTTCTTCCTTCTCCGTCCTTTGTTAGTTTTAAGCCTATTTCTACAGGCGTGTTTACGGTATTGCAATTGGCCATCTTGAACTTTTCAAGCAATTTCTTGACATACTTCTTCTGAGATATATAGATGCCACCATGTTGTTGCTTCACTTCAATGCCCAGAAAAAAGGACATGAGACCTCCGTCGGTCATCTCGAATTCCTTAAATATAACCTTCTTGAATTTATCAAACATCGGTCGACTGTTTCCTGTAAACAGTAAATCATCTACATATAGACATACTATAAGCATATCACCATGAGCATTCTTCTTAATGTAAACTGCATGCTCATATGGACATTGGGCGAAGCCATTCTCTTGAAGATAGTTGTCAATGCGTGCATTTTAAGCACGTGGAGCTTGCTTCAACCCATAGAGGGCTTTCTTCAGTCGATACACTTTATGTTCCTCCCCTTGCAGAAAAAAGCCTTCAGGTTGGTCACCATAGACCTCTTCTTCCAGAATTCCATTCAGGAATGCAGATTTCACATCTAGTTGGTAGATCATCCAACTGTGATGGGCTGTAAGGGAGATAATCATCCTCACAGTGTCAAGGCGAGCAATAGGAGCGAAGACTTCTTCATAGTCCACCCCGTACTTCTGTTTATAGCCCTTTGCTACGAGCCTTACCTTGTAGCGATCAATCTCGCCATCAGCATTTCACTTGATCTTGTATACTCATTTGATGCCACTAGTTTTCTGGCCATTAGGAAGCGTAGTCAGCTCCCATGTGTCATTTTTCTCAGTGGCATGAATTTCTTCTTTCATAGCAATTCTCCAACGTTCTTCTTTAATGGCCTCTTGAAATGTTAGAGGCTCATGATTTGCATACAGGCAGAAAAGATTGACCTTTTCAGTTTGCTCATAGATGTCGTTTAAGCTTTTCATTTTTATGATGCCATGGGTGAGGACGAGCTGGCCGAATTTTGACTTGATGGAGTACTTTCAGGAGTGATGAAATGTACTCTTGGACTTCTGTGAATTGATGATGTGGCTAAAGAAGGTGTTACGAGTGTTTGCTCTTGACGGTTATGCCTTTCTTCATGTTCTTCTGTTTCGACTAGAATATTTTTGGTCAATTCTTCATTGTTCCATTTCCAAGCTTCTTCCTCACTAAAGACCACATCTCTACTCACCACTACTTTATTTGTTAGTGGATTGTAGAGCTTGTAGGCTTTCGATGCTTCACTGTAGCCGATGAAAATGCATTTTTTGCCACGATCATCAAGCTTCCTTCCTCTTGCTTCTAAAACTTGAGCGTAGGCAACACACCCAAAGATCCTTAGGTGCGCCACGCTCGGTTTGTAGTCACTCAATGCCTCCTGTGGTGTCATGTTTCTGACGCTCTTGGTTGGACATTGATTGAGTAGGTAGGCAGTACATGCAACTACCTCTGCCCAGAAGCTCTTTGGCAAATTTTTCTCCTTCAACATAGTCCTCGTCATGTCGAGGATGGTGTGGTTCTTCCGTTCCGCAATGCCATTCTACTGTGGCGTGTAGGCTGCAGTGTGCTGTTGCTTAATGGCATGTTCCCTGCAAAAATCTCTAAATGCATTTGAGGTGTACTCTCCACCTCTGTCAGATCTGAGTACTTTAATTTTGTGACCACTTCCAACTTCAACACGTGCTTTGAACATTTTAAAGATAGTGAAAGAGGAATATTTTTCTTTGATGCAATACACCCAAAGTCTTCTACTGAAATCATCAATGAAGGTAATAAAGTATTTATTACCTCCAAGAGAGGGTGTTTCAAGTGGTCCGCAAATATCAGTGTGAACCAACTTAAGTAGTTCCTTTGCTCTTCTAGACACTCCACTTGGAAAGGAGTTCATTTGTTGCTTGCCGAGTGTGCACGCCTCACACACATGTTCTGGAGCTTCAATAGCCGGCAAGCCATGCATTATGCTTGATGAGGATAAGAGTTTAAGGTCACTGAAATGGAGATGCCCAAAGCGAAGATGACATCTCCATGAATCATTCTTCACGAGTCCATAGAAACACTTCTCAGCCTTTGTGTTAATATGGAGCGGAAACATGCAATTCTTCGCCATTTGGACTTGAGCCACAAGTCTCTTGTGAGCATCTCTTATAGAGAGAATAGTTATCCATGTGTATGACATACCCCTTCTCAAGGAGTTGGACGATACTGAGGATGTTATTTTTCATGTTGGTACGTAATACACGTTAGAGATGTAATTTGGCTCACCATTCTTCTGATAGATTTTAACTTTTCCTTTGCCTATCACGGGTACCTTTGATGAGTCACCAAAACTCACGTCGCCATGAAATCCTTCTGTGATTTCCACGAACTGTTCTTTGTTACCACTCATATGGTTGCTTGCACCAGTGTCGAGATACCACACATCTGGCCGTTCACATGCCTTTTCTTGTGCGAGGAGGAGTGTGGAGTCTTCTTGTTCATGGTGTGATGCTTCAGCATAGTTGGATCGTTCATCTTGATCCACTTTGCTCCAACATTCAGAGGCATAATGGCCGAATTTCTTGCAATTGTGGCATTGAACATTCTTTGTGTTTCCACGACCACGTATGAACCGGCCTCTACCATTTCCTCTTCCATGGAAACTGATAAACTTTTGCTGATTTTGTTGATGGCTTGGATGATATCCACAGCCTCTGCCTCTTGCACGATTGCTAGTGCCACGGCCGCCTCATTGTGTATGACCATTCTTTTATTCATTTAGAGTCAGCTTAGACTCTAAGGCATGTTCAAGCGTTGAACCAACATTCTTTTGCATTCGTTGCTCATGCACTTGCAAGGATCCCATCAGTTCTTCAATGGACAGTTCTTCAAGGTCCTTTGATTCTTCGATCGCCAAAACCACGTGCTCAAACTTGATTGTGAGAGATCGCAGTGCCTTTTCAATGACATGTATGTCTTCAACTTTTTCACCATTTCTTTTTAAATGGTTAATAATAACAATTAGACGTGAGAAGTAGTCAAAGATACTTTCACCTTCCTTCATGTGCGCCGCTTCAAACTTGGCTCTTAATATTTGAAGGCGAACTCGCTTCACTCGATCAACACCCTTGAAGATGGTGCAAGAGTATCCCAAGCTTGCTTGCTTCATGTTGCTTCGGCAATCTTTTTAAAGGTTGACTCATCCAACCCTTGATAGAGGAGGAACAAAGCCTTGTTATCTTTCTTCTTTTGATTTTTGAGAGCGGTCTTTTCTTCGTTGGTGAAGGCGGCTTCTTCCTCCATAGTAAGTTCTACATACCCATCGGTGACGATCTTCCATAGTTCTTGCGACCCGAACAATGCCTTCATTTGGATGCACCACTTTTCATATTTGTCCTTTGACAACTTAGGAACCTGCGGCTGAATTGTGCTAGCCATCTTTTCTATTTTTTAGAGAAGGAATGACTGATTTTTTTTTCTTTTTTAAAGAAGGGAGAGAAGGATGGAATAGAAGATCTGGTTTTTTTAAATAGATTCTTTTAGCTGGAAAAAACTTTTATAATCTGATGAAATCTGATTTCATTTATTTGCTGAAAAACCGCTGGCAATCTGAATTATTTTTTTAAACAGATTTTTCGTTGAAAAACAAAACAGCTGAAGTCTGATTTTTTTTCTCGGCTAACAAAAAACCTGCTGGAATTTGATTTGTTTTGAACAGATTTTTCTTTCCTTAGCTGGGAAAAATTGCTGGCAACTTCAAGCAGCAAAAAAAAAAAAACTTTGGCTCTGCAATCTGAATTTTTTCAAACAGATTTTCCTTCTGAGAAATTTGTACTTGGCTGGAAAGAAAACTGAAAACTTCTTCTAGAAAATGAACTAGGCTCTGCGACTTGGCTTTGCAATCTGATTTTTGAACAGATTTTTTTTTCTTCAGAAAAAATCTGTACTTGGCTGAAAAAACCTGCTGGAAACTTCTTCCTGAAAAACAACTAGGCTCTAATACCAGTTTGTTAGTTGTATTAGCCAGAGCTCTTCTTGGTTTTACAAAGCCTTAGATTCAAACTCACTGGACACGTGAAGATTGAGAAGAGAAACTTTGCTTTTTGTTGTTGCTTACAAGCTTGTTGACTTTGCTTTTCTTGCTACAACCGGATACACAAGATGCCAATTTATAGGCATTTGAATGTTAGGTGAAATGACAAGACTGCCCCTACTAGGAGCTTCTAACATTAACTATTCCTAGAAAATACACGCGCAGTTTCATCTTTTAAAACAGCTACATGGGAACTTTTGCCGTTCATTGAAAGATGAACAGTCACAGTAAATGCAGGGTTTTGGTTTGCAATTCCAACACTCCCCTTCAAACCAAAATCGGCTTCATTCCGAGCATCGTTCTTAGTCGTTTGAATGCATCTGTCAGCAATGCCTTCATGAAAATATCCGCCACCTGTTCCGTAGTATGACAATATTCCAATTTTATCATTTTCTGCTTCACGTGATCTCTTAGAAAATGATATCGGGTATTAATGTGTTTGCTTCTTCCACGATGCACCGGATTTTTGGCTAGTTCGATTGCCGACTTGTTATCCACATATATGACTGTGGATCCTTCCTGTGGATGCTTCAGCTCTTTTAGTAGGTTTCTCAACCAAATTCATTCACAAACAGTAGACGATGCTGCTACGTACTCTGCTTCACATGTGGACAGGGTGGCCGCACTCTGCTTCTTCGAATTTCATGTGAAAGCAGTCGTTCCGATATAGAATACATAGGCAGTGGTGCTCTTTCTTTCATCTTGATCACCTCCCCAATCACTGTCTGAGTATCCATACAATATTGTTTCATCATCGTATGGATAGAAAAGACAGAATTCCATTGTTCCTTTGACGTACCTGAGGATTCTTTTGCGGCTAGCCATTGTAATTCTTTTGGTGCTTCCATGTACCTACTTAGAAGCCCAACACTGTAGACGATATCCGACCTTATGATTGTGAGGTACCTTAGGCTTCCAATCAAGACTCTTGAACATAGTCGAGTCGACGCTTCTTCCTTCTCTGTCCTTTGTTAGTTTTAATCCTGTTGCTACAGGCGTGTTTGCGGCATTGCAATTGGCCATCTTGAACTTTTCAAGCAATTCCTTGGCATACTTCTTCTGAGATATATAGATGTCGCCATGTTGTTGCTTCACTTCAATGCCCAGAAAAAAGGACATGAGACCTCCGTTGGTCATCTCGAATTCCTTAAGCATAGCCTTCTTGAATTCATCAAACATCGGTCGACTGTTTCCTGTAAACAGTAAATCATCAACATATAGACATACTATAAGCATATCGCCATGAGCATTCTTCTTGATGTAAACTGCATGCTCATATGGACATTGGGCGAAGCCGTTCTCTTGAAGATAGTTGTCAATGCGTGCATTCTAAGCACGTGAAGCTTGTTTCAACCCATAGAGGGCTTTCTTCAGTCGATACACCTTATGTTCCTCCCCTTACATAACAAAACCTTCAGGTTGGTCAACATAGACATCTTCTTCCAGAATTTCATTCAAGAATGCAGATTTCACATCCAGTTGGTAGATCATCCAACTGTGATGGGTTGCAAGGGAGATAATTATCCTCACAGTGTCAAGGCGAGCAACAGGAGCGAAGACTTCTTCATAGTCCACCCCGTACTTCTGTTTATAGCCCTTTGCTACGAGCCTTGCCTTGTAGCGATCAATCTCGCCATCAGCATTTCGCTTGATCTTGTACACCCATTTGACGCCAATAGTTTTCAGGCCATTAGGAAGCGTAGTCAGCTCCCATGTGACATTTTTCTCAATGGCATGAATTTCTTTTTTCATAGCAATTTTTCAACATTCTTCTTTTATGGCCTCTTAAAATGTTAGAGGCTCATGATCTGCATACAGGCATAAAAGATTGACCTCTTCAGTTTGCTCATAAATGTCGCTTAAGCTTTTCATTTTTATGGGTGCCATGGTTGAGGACGAGCTGGACGAATTTTGACTTGATGGAGTACTTTCAGGAGTGATGGAATGTACTCCTGGACTTCTGTGAACTGATGATGCGACCGAAGAAGGTGTTACAGGCGTTTGCTCTTGACAGTCATGCCTTTCTTCATGTTCATTTGTTTCGACTAGAATATTTTTAGTCGATTCTTCATTGTTCCATTTCCAAGCTTCTTCCTCACTAAAGACTACATCTCTACTCACCACTACTTTATTTGTTAGTGGATTGTAGAGCTTGTAGGCTTTAGATGCTTCACTGTAGCCGATGAAAATGCATTTTTCACCACGATCATCAAGCTTCCTTCCTCTTGCTTCTGGAACTTGAGCGTAGGTGACACACCCAAAGATCCTTAGGTGCGTCATGCTCGGTTTGTAGTCACTCCATGCCTCCTGTGGTGTCATGTTTCTGACGCTCTTGGTTGGACACCGATTGAGCAGGTAGGCAGTACATGCAACTTCCTCTGCCCAGAAGCTCTTTGGAAAATTTTTCTCCTTCAACATGGTCCTCGTCATGTCGAGGATGGTGCGGTTCTTCCGTTCCGCAATGCCATTTTACTGTGGCGTTTAGGCTGCAGTGTGTTGTTGCTTAATGTCATGTTCCCTGCAAAAATATTGAAATGCATTTGAGGTGTACTCTCCACCTCTGTCAGATCTGAGTACTTTAATTTTGTGACCACTTTCAACTTCAACACGAGCTTTGAACATTTTAAAGATAGTGAAAGCGGAAGATTTTTCTTTGATGCAATACACCCAAAGTCTTCTGCTGAAATCATCAATGAAGGTAATAAAGTATTTATTACCTCCAAGAGAGGGTGTTTCAAGTGGTCTGCAAATATCAATGTGAACCAACTTAAGTAGTTTCTTTGCTCTTTTAGACACTCCACTTGGAAAGGAGTTCCTTTGTTGCTTGCCGAGTGTGCACGCCTCACACACATATTCTAGAGCTTCAATAGCCGACAAGTCATGCACCATGCTTGATGAGGATAAGAGTTTAAGGCCACTGAAATGGAGATGCCCAAAGCGAAGATGCCATTTCCATGAATCATTCTTCACAAGTCCATAGAAACACTTCTCAGCCTTTGTGTTAATATGGAGCAGAAACATGCGATTCTTTGCCATTTGGACTTGAGCCACAAGTCTTCTATGAACATCTCTTATAGAGAGAGAATAGTTCTCCATATATATGACATACCCCTTCTCAAGGAGTTGGACGATACTGAGAATGTTAATTTTCATGTTTGGTACGTAATACACATTAGAGATGTAATTTGGCTCACCAGTCTTTTAATAGATTTTAACTTTTCCATTGCTTATCACGGGTACCTTTGATGAGTCACCAAAACTCACGTCACCACGAACTCCTTCTGTGAGTTCCACGAACTCCTTCTGTGTACCACTCATGTGGTTGCTTGCACCAGTGTCGAGATACCACACATCTAGCTGTTCACATGCCTTTTCTTGTGCGAGGAGTGTGGAGTCTTCTTGCTCATGGTATGATGCTTCAGCATAGTTGGATCGTTCATCTTGATCTACTTTACTCCAACACTTAGAGGCATAATGGCCGAATTTCTTACAATTGTGGCATTGAACGTTCTTTGTGTTTTCACGACCACGTATGAACTGGCCTCTACCATTTCCTCTTCCATGGAAACTGGTAAACTTTTGCTTATTTTGTTGATGGCTTGGATGATATCCACGCCCTCTGCCTCTTGCACGATTGCTAGTGTCACGGCTGCCTCGTTGTGTATGACCATTCTTTTGTTCATTTAGAGTCAACTTAGACTCTAAAGCATGTTCAAGCGATGAATCAGCATTCTTTTGCATGCACTTGCAGCGATCCCATCAGTTCTTCAATGGACAGTTCTTCAAGGTCCTTTGATTCTTCGATCGCCACAACCACGTGCTCAAACTTGGTTGTGAGAGATGGCAGTGCCTTTTCAATGACACGTATGTCTTCAACTTTTTCACCATTTCTTTTTAAATGGTTAATAATAACAATTAGACGTGAGAAGTAGTCAGAGATACTTTCACCCTCCTTCATGTGCGCCGCTTCAAACTCGGCTCTTAGTGTTTGAAGGCGAACTCACTTCACTCGATCAACACCCTTGAAGATGGTGCCAAGAGTATCCCAAGCTTGCTTGCTTCATGTTGCTTCGACAATCTTTTCAAAGGTTGATTCATTTAACCCTTAATAAAGGAGGAACAAAACCTTGTTATCTTTCTTCATTTGATTTTTAAAAGCGGTCTTTTCTTCGTTGGTGAAGGCTGCTTCTTCCTCCATAGTAAGTTCTACATACCCATCGGTGACGATCTCCCAACCCAAACAATGCCTTCATTTGGATGCACCACTTTTCATATTTGTCCTTTGACAACTTAGGAACCTGCGGCTGAATTGTGCTAGCCATCTTTTCTATTTTTTAAAGAAGGAATGACTGATTTTTTTTTAATGAAGGGAGAGAAAGATGGAATAGAAGATCTGGTTTTTTAAAACAGATTTTTTTAGCTGGAAAAAACTTCTACAATCTGATTTTTTTTTTTTTTAGCTGAAAAACTGCCGAAATCTGGCTTCTTTTTTTTTTTTTAGCTGAAATCTGATTTCTTTTATTTGCTGAAAAATCGCTGGCAATCTGAATTATTTTTTTTAACAGATTTTTGGTGAAAAACAAAACAGCTGAAGTCTGATTTTTTTTTCTCGGCTGACCAAAAAACTATTGGAATTTGATTTGTTTTGAACAGATTTTTTCTTTCCTTGGCTTGGAAAAATTGCTGGCAACTTCAAGCAGCAAAAAAAAAAAAAAAAAAAAACTTTGGCTCTGCAATCTGAATTTTTTCAAACAGATTTTCCTTCTGAGAAATTTGTACTTGGCTGGAAAGAAAACTGAAAACTTCTTCTAGAAAATGAACTAGGCTCTGTGACTTGGCTTTGCAATCTGATTTTTGAATAGATTTTTTTTTCTTCAAAAAAAATTTGTACTTGGCTAAAAAAACATGCTGGAAACTTCTTCTGGAAAAACAACTAGGCTCTGATACCAGTTTGTTGGCTGTATTAGCCAGAGCTCTTCTTGGCTTTACAAAGCCTTAGATTCAAACTCACTGGACACGTGAAGATTGAGAAGAGAAACTTTGTTTTTTGCTGTTGCTTACAAGCTTGCTGACTTTGCTTTTCTTGCTACAACCGAATACACAAGATGCCAATTTATAGGCATTTGAATGTTAGGTAAAATGACAAGACTGCCCCTACTAGGAGCTTTCAACATTAACTATTCTTAGAAAATACACATGCAGTTTCATCTTCCAAAACAGCTACATGGGAACTCTTGCCGTTCATTGGAAGATGAACAGTCACAGTACATGCAGGGTTTTGGTTTGCAATTCCAACGGATAGTTGGGGTAATTATTAATTCTACATCATCTTCTAATGGCTTCAAATGGGGTGACATAGAAGAGTTTGTGCAGGCAATCCAATTTGATTAACATAAGCACAAAGTAGGTGGATGAATTCATGTATACAATAGATAATCTTATGAATTAGGTGTGAAAGCTTTGGCGTTGAGGAAATCTAAAGACTGAAGTTGGAGCATATGAACACATAGAGTAAGGCCTTTACCAAGATCCTAACTAATAGCAGTGGCTAGGGCATGTGAAGACATTAAATAGTTGAATCCTTTAATTGTTGGAAAGTGACGTAGAAATTTCCAAAACAAGACAGAGATCTATGAAATTAAAGAAAAAGTTGATATTTGAAGTGATTGATGTATTGACATTTGGTTATATACTTCACTTTGATAGACATGCAAATAGGTCTCAACAATCAAATTGAATGATAAGGAAGTTTGGCTGATGTATGCTATCGAGTGTGAATAATAAGCAGCTTTAATTTTAAGTGGAAGCCCCGCTCTTAGCTTGATACTCCAACCCTTCCTGTGGACCCACTGAAAACCCTACCCACATCCTCCATGTGAGATCTACCCTTATATGGCACAGGTTTTTTGAGCTGAATAGATGGAAGCTTTGTTGTGTGGTCATTATTTTCAAATGTGGTGCAACCATGCATACTTTCGCAATATCCAGGCCACTCATCACATGGGACCACTACTTGGATGATTCCTCGGTCATTTTGCCCAATCTGTTGGTCATACATGTACGAAATATATATAGCATTAAGAGGACTCAGCCAACACTCAAATTGAAAAGTATGTGCGGCCCATCTGATGATGGAGCCAACTTCATTTATGAGAGGATCCATTTAATTGGTAAGATACACCTGATGAACGGCTCCCAACTTTCAAAAGTGTCCCATATTACGTGTGGATAAAGAGTGTCATTAATGTTAATATATGTGTGTTTGTGTATATATCTTATATAAATAAGGTTAAGTTAATAATAATAAATTTCAATCATGTTGATGTTTGATTTCTCCCTTCATGTTGGCTATACCTGTGTTATGAAGATGTTGGATGGATTTTGTAATGGTGAAGGTATATTACATTCTATTTATTATTATTATTTTTTTAAGGTATATTATATTGGGTAATTCTACAGATTATCATTGATTTTTGGAAGTAAAAACGAGTATCTCCTTCTTTTTGGTGCTATGGTTTGAAAAACCCTAATTCTCATTCTCTATCTCCCTCAAAACTACATAGATCGAGAAGCAAAACCCTAACCCTAATCCTAACTCTCATTCTCTATCATCCTCAAAACTACATAAATTAAGATGCAAAACCCTAACCCTAACTCTCTATCTCTATCTCCCTCAAAACTACATAACTCATTGCACCCGATTTTTCTCTCTCTCTCTCTCTCTCTCTCTCTCTCTCTCTCTCTCTCTCTCTCTCTCTCTCTCTCTCTCTCTCTCGTTACTTCTGACGCCGTGAAATTCGGTTTGTGGGTCGGATCTTTTGTTGAAGTCTGGCGATCATACATTGATCAGGTGCGCATCACAATAGTCAACTTTGATTTCAAACCGCTTTTTATCCAAGAACTTGCAGTGGGTTTTCTTGATTAAAGAAGATGGATGGCGTTAATGGTAATTCTTCATACAGCATAGATTTCGACATTCAGCTCCTTCATAACAGTTCAAATAAGTAAGATAAAAAATAAAATAATAATAATAATAATCAAGATAGAAATTGGGGACACAAAATTTCAAAGGTCTAGATCTATTTTTCCAATGAATTCTACAGGAAAAGATCTTCTTCCTTTTCTTCAAAAATCCCAGATAGAACACAGCCATCGGCGCCATCAAACCAAAACCTAACCAGTAATTAAAACACAAACATCCATATATTGTTTTTCTTTTATAATATTTCAACAAGAAGAAAATATTGTATCCAAACCATAACCAAAAAAACAGATAAAAACATTTAATACTAATAACAGAAAATCAGAACAGCACTCCAAATAAAGAAAATCAAGCCATACCTATGCGATGAAAAGCTCCAACACCCGCTCTCTTTGGATCCTTCAGCCTCTCTTTAGATCCTTCATCCAACCCACGTGGAAAGGACATGAAAAGCGTAGCCAAACCAAATGAGAAAATTCCGAAAAGGGCTATGACAGAGAGAGATTCGGTGTATGTGTAGCTACGAAGTCCGCCGGAGAGATACCCAACAATCCCAGCTGCTGAAAGAAACACCGTAGTTGCTGCTGCTTTGCGTACGGCGTTTTGGGTTTTCTTCTTATCGTCCATGTCTCCTGCTGGTGGTGGAGGAAGCGCAGGCTCCATCTCGAGGTACGCGTCTGGAATTTTGATTTTGATTTCATCTGCCATTGTTCTTTTGCAGAGGATTTGCAGAGGGATATAGAGACTTGCTCGCAAAGCAACGCTTCACCTGTCCCTATAAAAGGACAGCGTTCTGCGCTTTGCTGAATGATCATAACAGGCGCAGTTTGGATTGATCCACTGCCACGGTGATGCATTTGCCTTACATCCACACCGTTCATCCATTTTGATAGTTCATCAGACCCAAATCTCAGGTGGGCCATAGTACAGGAAAAATTAGTGATCAACCATTAAAAACTTCTCAAGAGACACAAAAGTTTTGGATCAAGCTGATATTTGTGTGGTCTCTTCGTTTAGGTCTTTGCAACCTTATGGACAGATTAGATGGAAAATAAACATTCCGGTGGCCCCCATAAAGTTTTAATGATTGGGATTCAATCCATATTGTTTCCTGTGGTATGTTCCACCTAAGATTTGAATCTACTTCATCTTTTTTAGATCATGCCTTAAAACGAGGTTTCTAAACGGATGGACCGCGTGGATATAAGGAACATACATCCTGGTGGGCCTACTTTGATGCATTATTCCCTATCCAATCCATCAATTTTTTATTTTTATTTTTTTCAGATCATTTTAGGGCATGAGCCTATAAATGAAGCGGATAAAATTCTCAGGTGGAGCATACATCAGCAAACAGTGTTGATTGAACGATCTAATGTTAAAAATCTTCCTGGGGCGCCCCACCGTAATGTTTCTTAGATATTTTTTGTACATCCATTCCGTTGACGAAGTGACATAAAACTGGTTGAAAAAAAAAAAAAAACTAACAAAATATCAGCTTGGTCCAAAGCTTTTGTGGCCCTACTCTAAATTGACAAGGAAAGACGGATGGAGGGAGTGGATATAGAATGGATGTGTCAAGGTGGGCCCATAGTAATGGCTGCACCTAATACGCTACCCTTTCCTGCATGATGTCTAACTACACACGTGCGCACGTAGCATATATAGCCGTTGACAGTAGCCTAGATTTTCTGATTATGAATTTGCGGAAGCGGATTGCATCCTGCCAACGCTGGATGGAGTTCGTTCGAGGCTGGGGCTCCTTAGGACCTACCGTGATGTATGGGTTTTATCTGTTCCGTTCATCAACCTTTTAAGATCATTTTAGGCTATAAGCCCAAAAATGATGCAGATCCAATGCTCAAGTTGAACACACCACAGGAAACAGCTAGTGGTGATAGTAATGCCCACAGTTGAAATCTTCCTATGGCCCACCGTTATGTTTTATTTGCCATCCAATCTGTTCATAAGGTCACATAGACCTGGTCTAAGGGAAAACATAAATTTCTGCTTGATTCAAAACTTGTGGCCCCGGCTACTTCAAGGTGAAGTCGATCAGTCTCATTAACGGTTTTGATAATTAGAAAGTGGGCCCCGCTGATGGAAACGAACACTAGAGCAGATTGTAAGGTCCAGGTGTTCGACCCCTACTATACCTTAACTAGCCTTGATCTTGATCCTGATCGGTGCAAACGTACAGCTCCTTGAAACCATTCCCATTTACCATTTACATCCATTAGATGACAAAAAAAAAAAAGAAAGAAAAAAAGAGTAGCCTATGTATGATCCCAATAAGAGATGAAGATATACACTGGGTGGACCCCACCTTATGGACTCTCTGGAGTTTCAATATGAATTCATAGGTTCGAGCAAATATTGTAGTGCAAGTGCACCAAAGTGTGCATATGTGCGGAATGGGCGAGTGTGTGTAAAAATAAATGATAATAATAATAATAATAAAACCTATCTCATGGACTATAAGTTACTGTCGAGGGAGCTGCTAACTTCTAACCTTTCAATCCATCAAACAAGTTAGCCTTATTACAAGGATCACTTAATCTAAAAATTAGATATATTCATCCATTTCTATTTATCAATGGCTAGAAAATTATTGAAAAAATTAAATATATTCATTCATGTTTATCAATGGCTATAAACTTTTGCCTATGATGTGGTCCACAAGGTGAGTAGAAATGATTGACTTTAGCACCAAGTGACCCTCATTTTAGGGCTAATCTATTAAGAAGTTAGAGTTGATGTTCTTGACCAATTCATGAAAGTTCCACGTTACGTAGGTCTTGTTGTAGAGGCTGCAAAAACACACACACGTGCTCTGTGTGTGAGAGAGTAATGCTCACGCACAACTGTTGTACATCCAACTAGCTGGCCTGTGGGACCCACCATGGTGTTTGTACAACATCTTACCCCTCCCCTCCATTTAGATTATCTCATCATGAAATAAGCGCTCCAAAAAGTAAGTTGACCCAACCATTAGGTGAGGTACACTAAAAAGTCAGGAAACAACACTTCAAAATTTCACGGTCATGTACATTATTATATTTTCATGGACGAGTTGTCCTGATTTTTGGGGCATCTCATTTTTATTGTGGAGCAACCTTGCCGAATGGACAAAATGTCATACAAGTACTATAGTGAGTAGGGGTGCACACGGTTCGGATCCGGTTCCAAAAGGGATGAAAACTAAAGGTGGGCCCCCTTCACGTTAACGGTCCATATCGACAGCTGGCAGGACCCATTCACCTACATCCTTGGCCACTCGGTTCCAGTTTCAAAACCGAAACCGAACCGTGTGCACCCCTAATAGTGACCCCCACATGACAACTAGTTAGACCCACAACTAGCTGATTGTGAGCTCTCTCTCTCTCTCTCTCTCTCTCTCTCTCTCTCTCACACACACACACATATATATATGCCTCAAGATATCACAGCCATTGATTTCCTCCAATTTTTCTTGCTTGAGTTGTATATACGAAAGTGTAAAGAGGTGTATTTGGGCAACAGTTTCTATTAGATATCTGTTTTATCACAACTTCAATAATTGAGTTGTTTGTTTTCCGCAGCTGCCTAGCTTTTGCAGACGGTGTGGCCACCGAAAGATGTCCAGACAAGACTCATTCTTACACGTGTCACACGTTTACAGCAATCCAAGCCATCAAAATTATGGGGCATATCAACATTGATGGAACATAGCTCAGAAATCACGCTCATCAGAAAATCTAACCGTCCAATAAATGGATACTAAATCGACAGTTAAAGGTTCATATTTAATGGGAAAAAGTGAGATTGTTATTTTCATGTCTAATGTAGAAATCAGGCTGGTCTACTGATCATGTGGACCACACGTGTTCTTCTGTCTAGGCGTCCATGTTTTGGTACACGTGCTTTACTTAATGAATCGGTTGGCTTGATTTTTGAGCCGTGCGGTGCTTTTGTGAATGTCCCGGATCATTCCACGTTTGTGCCATTGGGTTGCATCTTGATGCTTTTTCATGTTCGGGTCATGCTCATGAACGAACGGTAACACACGTGCCGCATGGATCCTCTGAAGCCCTTCTACGTGTGCCACATCAGCACCTGTGAGGTCCATTCGTTACGTGCTTATTAATATGCGGTCCACCGAAGTAAGAGGAATGATGTGGGGCATGTAGGATTTAATGGTCCATAGATCGTGGCGAATTGATAGGCCCACTCTTGTTCGGCTTGGATATTTTTTTCACCGGTTCGTATCCGTTTCTCTCGGATTATTTTAAGGTATGTGTACAAAAATGAGTCATATCTAACAATTAATTGAACCACACCACAGTTGGTTCTTACATTTACTGTAACCCAAGCTTATTATTTGGTGTGGTTCACTTATATGTTGGATCTGGCTATGTAAATACCTCAAAATGATCTGAGAGAACAGTTGAATGGATTGGATTAACAAATACATGACGGAAAGCCCAGACACAGAATCGCTCGTTCGCAAGGAAATTGGATTGCTCACTGAGTTAGTCAATATGCTCTTATGGTGCCGAGTAAACTTTATTGAACTGACCGTATATGCATTTGGTTTATCAATGTCATCCATCCGTTTTTCAAATCTTTTCAAGGGTTGAACCCGTAATTGAAGCACATCCAAAGCTCAAATGGACCATATCACAAGCAACAGTAGAAGTATTGGTTTCCAACATTGAAACCTCTGCAAGGCCTCTAGTGATGTTTATTTGTAATCCAACCTGTTATTAAGATTTTTTTTTAAAAAAAAGGCATGGATGAAGTGAAAAATCAACAGCTTGATCGAGTGGACCACACCACCAAAAGTCAAATATCAGCTTGTTTCCGGTGGTGTGTTCCACTTGATCTTTGGATATGCTTCATTTTTGGGAGGACCACCTAAAATTAAATAGGAAAATGGATGGATAGAGTGGATAAAATGCATAATTGACGATGGGCCCCACAGAGCTGCTTGTTGAGATCGTAGAAGTCCATACAAAACGTGAGCTGATGTATAAGTCCTGCGCGTCACACGGCTGCTGATACAGTTTTGGGACGCGGATTGCGTCCTACCCGCGGGCAGGGCTCCATGGGGCCCACTGTGATGTAAGTGTTTTATCCAAGCCGTTAACCAATTTAATCAGATCATTTTAAGGTATGTGCTGGATACTGAGCAAGGTACAGGGCTTAAATGGACCACAAAGTGGGGATTTAATATCCACCATTAAAAACTTCTTGGGAGCTGGAGAAATTTTGGATCAAGCTAATATTTGTTTTTTCACTTCATCCACGTCGACATGACCTTATTAATAGGTTGGATGATTAAAAATAAAAATAAAAAAAAACCATGACGGGGCCCTTAGAAACGTTTCAACGGTGGGCGTCATTACCACTGTAGCTTCCTCCGCTGTGGTCCACTGGAACAGTGGACCTGTTTCAATTTTACAAACATATCACAAAATGATCTGACAAAAGCGATTAACAGCTTGGATAAAATACTCACATCACAGTGGGCCCCACAGAGCCCTGTCCGGCCGGTAGGGTAGGACGCAATCCGCGTCCACATTTTTGACATTGCCCCTCTTATCTCCATCCGCGTCCGTTAAACGTGGCCTCTTTTGCCTCGTATTTTACGCCTAGATTCTTCGCCGATATAACATAAAGAGTACCTATCTACCAATATTCAGAGCTTTGACCCACTGCCGATAATCAAAACTATGTGGACCCTACCATAATATACATGTGTTTTATCCACTCCGTCCATCCATTTCACAAGCTCACTAAGGAATTATTTCCAAAATCAGTAGAATCTCAGGTGGACCATAATCAGTAGAATTATTTCAAAAAGCGATGAATGAATGCCCACCATTAAAAACTTCATCGGGTCCTCAGTAATGTTTGTTTTTCATCCAACCTGTTGACTATGTCACGTAGATGGTTATGAAGGGCAAGATCAAATATCAGCGTGATCTATCAGCTTGATCCAACACTTTTGGGGGGCCTAAGAAGTCTCTAATGGCCGGTCTTCAATCACTACTGTTTCATATGGTGTGGTCCACTTTAGATTCTAATCTACCTTATTTTTTAGTATTACGCCCTATAATGAACTGGGAAAATGGATGGACGGCATGGATATAAGAGACATACATTACAATGGGCCCACAGAGCTTTTCGAGCAACGACCGTTACCGACTTGGTGCTGGAGGGGTCACTACCTAATTCGAATACGTCTGAACCTGTCGTTTTCTGTAGTCAGCTCATCCGACGAACGACTGACTAGATTGATAGTTACAGTCCACGTGTGATGACGAGCCCACGACTCCGACTCGGTATCCCGCTGAGAATACATGCTCCCTATCTTCCTAGTTTCATGGTACATATGGCAGGGGACGGTGGATCAACACCATCACATGCCGATCTAAACCGTCTATGACACCTGTTTTACATACATCCAACCTCTTTGGGGCCCACCATTTTGTCTATGTGAAATCCACTCGTCCATCAGATGATAACTCATATAATCACACTTTTTCCTGTGGTGTGTTCTACCTAAATTGTTGATATGGATGATTTTCTTACCTTAGTCTTAGAATCAAGGAATACACCTGATGGACGGAGTGGATATCACATATACAACATAAAGGACCCAAAGAGCTTGCGTGTTTTCATGGGCGCCGCATAAAACCGTTAAAACCGTGCACTCCTTGATGCACTACCTACCTACCAAACAGCCCTAGCGGTAGCTTTCCCATACTTCCAACGGATGCCCATAACTTTCTTTCTTTTATTATTATTATTATTATTTTATTTTCTGTCTTTAACCGCACTAGGGCTACTGATCAGATGGCTGGGATTGTTTGAGTGTGCAGATTTTTCACCTGTTGCCCACCAATTATAGGGCTGAGTAGATGGACGGTCTCATTCCACCGTTCCTGATTCCTCATCCACGTTAGTGGTTAGCTTCTACGGAAGTTTCGTTCAACACGATTCATTTTTAACCCCAGATCGTCGACTTATATGGCTGGACGGTTAACCGGTCCTAGATCGTGAGTGCATCCACACGCGTGCAACAAAGCTCATGTACACGCCACACGTGCCAGCATAGCATGATTGGTCCAAGATCCAATCCATGATTGGATCAGATTATATTTTTAGAAAAAATATAAAAAAAGTCAGATGAAGATGGATGGATTAGATCTTGCACGTATGTACCATGTACGGTAGCTTTATTGCACGTGTGTCCATTAATATCTCCTTGGAATTCGTTCCAATCAACAGCCTCAGATATTTTTGAGAGCCGTGCGTTGAAATTTTCCTGGTATGGCGCTTCCACGAAGCTTCGGATTGGAACCTTCCACGAAACTGCGTGTAATACCACCAATACTGAAAAGAAAAGAAAAGAAAAGAAAAGAAATGAAAATATCTACATTGAAATCTTTCACCCCAAACAGTGCGGCCCGCGAAGGGGGACTCTGGTCCACACACCAAAGTTAGTACACGTGTGATGGATCCCATACGCTCATCAAGTGGGGCCACCGCAAAAAGGGTGCACTTCCGGAAACGGATTGGCTACTCCCCCTGACACCAGCCCCGGAGCTGGTGGTCGGTGCTCTGTGGGCCCACCATGATGTATGTGTTTCATCCATTCCGTCCATCTATTTTTGCAGATCAATTTATAGTAATACAAAAAAAAATGAGATATATCTCAGTCTCAAGTGGACCACATTACAAGAAACAGTGTTTAATAAACTTCAACCGTTAAAACCTTTTTTGGGGCCATAAAAGTATTGGATCAAGTTGATCTTTGTTTTATCCCTTCATCTGGGTTTTTATGATCTAATCAACGGATTGGATGTCAAATAAACAGTACATCGGGCCTTAGGAGGATTTAAATGATGGATGTCCAATCACTATTTTTTTTCGTGTGGTGTGATCTACTTGAGATTTATATCCCTCACCTTTTTTTAATAAAGACATAAATTGATATTTAAAAATAGATAAACGAACTGGATGTAACACATATATTATGGTGGACCCCACAGAGCACCGACCACCAGCTCCGGGGCTGGTGTGAGGGGGAGTAGCCAATCCGTTTCCGGCACTTCCATTCCTCCTCGGGTAACCAACCGGAAACGGATTGGCTACTCCCCAGCCACTAGCCAATGGCTAGTGGTCGGTGCTCTATAGGCCCCACCATTATGTATGTATTTCATCCATGCTGTCCATCTATTTTTCTAGTTAATTTTATGTTACGAGCCCAAAAATGAGGAATATCCCAATCTCAAGTGGACCACATTACGTAACGTACGTCGATCATCAAAAACCTTTTAGGGGTCATAAAAGTTTTGGACCAAGCTGATCTTTGTTTTTTCCCTTCATATAGGTCTGTAAGCCCTAATTAACAGATTAGATGTCAAATAAACGGTATAGTGAGCCTTGGGAGGATTTTAATGGTGGATATCTAATCGCTATTGTTTTCCTATGGTGTGATCCACTTGAGATTTATATCCCTCTCATTTTTTGGATAAAGCCCTAAAATGATCTTTAAAAATGGATAAATGGCATGGATAAAAGACATACGTCATGGTGGGGCACACAAAGCACCAATCACTAGCCACCGGGCTAGTGGCAGGGGAGTAGCCAATCAATTTCCAACCTAACCGTGGTACCAGATGTGCGGCCCACATGGTATATTCACAGCCTCAGACACATTCATCACATGCGTCACTGAAGAAGGAACTGAAGAAGGGAAAAAAAAAAAAAACAAAACAAAACAAAACAAAAAAACAAAAAAACAAACAAACAAACAAAGCCCAATGCTCGTCACGATCAAAAGCTAAGGTGGGCCACAGCAAGGAAACAAGTGGAGGTCCGAGAGAAAACACCCACCCTTGAATTTCAAAGGGCACACTTGTTTTTTGGTCTAACCATTCATCTGGCCTGGATAAAGGGTCTGATGGGACTGGGTTCTATATATACAACAGGGTAGGAACGGTGGAAGTTCCCTTATGACATGTTCCAGCGCTGTGGCCCACTTGAGTTTTGAATCGGCTGATTTTTGGGAGTTTTCTTCAGGTGATGCATCCGACGGACAGGTTGGATTTTATGAACAAGTTACGGTGACCCCACATCAAGCTAATACCACCCACAAAACTCCCAGAAACAAGAATCGAGTCAGCCCATTGTAACGTGAACGGTTAGGGAAAGATGTCCAACGGTCAACATTCAACGTAAAAGGCGGTCAGTGAAGAATCTTCACTTGGCGGTGGAAGAGGATGAGTGGTTCAAATACCGCACGCGTGCTCTACATGGATCTGTATGCGACAAGTAGCCTACGCGTTACCTCCTTGTGCGAATTCCGTTCGCATTTTTATACGCTTTAATTGAAAGGTCTTTTTCCTTTCTTTTATATATACACATATAATTAAGATGATGATCCATAGGACATTGCATTCTTATTTCCTCGTGGGGCCCACTTGGGAGTTTGTATTTCAAATACATTACACCACACCTAGTCTAAAGATTACACGGCTAATTATAAGCCAATATATGGCTGCATAATAGTAGAAAAGATCAATACAAGATCCCCACAATCGAAGACATCAAGAAGCATGTGAAACGTTGTTATCATAAGACATGTGTCACTATGCTCTGATAATAGGTCTAGCTGTTGAGAAGTGGAGCCACATCTGGGGCCGCGCATGACCGGTTGTGGCCTCTGCTCGACCGGTCGTGGAGCCCACTCAACCGGTCGTGACCGGTCATAAACTGGCTCGACTCAAAATCTAGCGAGCATCAATTTTGGATTCCGAGGTGCTCGACTGGTAGTGGCCCTGGCACGACCAGTCGTGGGGTCCTCTCGACCGGTCGCGCAATTTCCTCGACCGGTCGTGGTTACGCAGATTCGTTTCCGAATTTGATGCGGACTGCAGATTTTTGAGTCGCCTTTCGCATGGATGCGAAAAGGAAGTTGCCTAAACTATAAATAAGTGTCCCTAGGACTATTCTAGGATTAAGGTGAATATTGGGGAGTTATTCTAAGGTGTGAGCAAAGGGTTTTCTCTATATTTCCAAGTGAGAGGTTAGTATATGCCTTGTAATCTTCGTTATTCTTCATAGTGGAAGTTTGCATCCGTGGTTTTTTTACCTTAGTTTGAAATTTTTCCACGTATATCTTGTCTCGTGGTTTGTTTGGATTGCTTTGATCTGTTTCTAGTTTATATTTCTTCTTGTTTATCGTTTGTGGGTGAGACTTGAGATTGGATCTCGGTTCACTGCGTTGTTGGCGTGCTGCGCAACAGTAGCATGACACGTGGCAATGCGAGAGACGCCATATACTTAATAGTGCCGAGGAAAGAAGTCACTATTTCTGTTTAGTAGGTGATGGTGCTTTTCATGATGCATGGTGGAAAGCGAGTCGCTACACACAAGAAAGCCATAAGCAGGGAACTTTGATACACATGATTAGATAATATGGTGATCAACAAGGACACACGGTTTGATATAATCGGCTAAACACATTTGGAAGTAAGTTGGTTACTGAAAATTATGATGACATCTCTCAATATAGAAATATGATCAGCTATGTTTACTTGATAATTGGCCGGCTAGAAAAAAAATCTAGCAGATCTGTCTTGAGTTAAAAATGTAATCAGCCACATCTATTGAATAGTCAATCAAATCAATCAAGAGAAGATACCAATAGCTTATTTCAATACGTGTGTCTAGTGAGTCACCTTGCACAATTACAAATTTAATAGAGAATGAAGAACTCATCAGGCCCCACGCCGCTTTGATACAACAAAATACTACACTTTTCAGCTTAGCATTGCCTATTAGACACTTATCATTATTATTCTTCAATCCAACTCTACTACCAAAGCCAGTGCAATGTTGCAAAACTGGCTAGATCGGATTAAGTGTATTGGAATAAGTTAGTTAGGCAACCTATGTTTGCAACCATGTCGTTTAGCTTATGAAGATCCTTAGGTCTTGAACAGATAACAAACGCAGACATCTTACCACATGCCTAGTGATTTCGCTTGACAATCTCATTATAGAGTTTACCCAATTTACGAACAAGTCGTTGTTTAACTATGTCTTTCTTGCCACAAAACCCAATTGAGCAATGAACAGGCGGTAGTCTTATGATAGCCTTGCTCACAGAGTTAAAATCTAGGCAACAAATGGATAATCATTTCCACAATTGTATCATCACAAAGTGAAGACCCGAATCAATGAAGAGATTGCCACACCACCGACTTTCCTGCTACTAAGTATTGTGGTTGAGTGTCGAACAGTCGATCACCTAAATAATGATTGATTTACTCCGAATCTCAACTGTGTGGAGTGACAAATGGGTTTTCTTCTTCTCTTCCATGTCTCCTGCTGTTGGTGGAGGAAGCGCGGGCTCGATCTCGAGGTACGCGTCTGGAAATTTGATTTTGATTTCATTGGCCATTGTTCTTTTGCAGAGGATTTGCGGAGGATTTGCAGAGGGATATAGAGCCTTGATCGAAAAGCAAAGCTTCAGCTGCTCCTATATAAGGACAGCGTTTTGTGCTTTTCTGAATTATCATGACAGGCACAGTTTGGATGGATCCACTGCTACGGTGATGTATGTGCCTTACATCCACACCGTTCATCCATTTTGATAGTTCATTTTAGGGTATTATCCGAATAAGGAAACGGACCCAAATCTCAGGTGGGCCATAATACAGGAAACAGTAGTGATCAACCATTAAAAACTACTCATGAGCCACAAAAGATTTTGATCAAGCTGATATTTGTGTGGTCTCTTTATTTAGGTCTTTGTAACCTTATCAACAGGTTGGATGGAAAATAAACATTCCGGTGGCCCCATAAAGTTTTAATGATTGGGATTCAATCCGACTGTTTCCTGTGGTATATTCCACCTAAGATTTGAATCTGCTTCATCATTTTTTACATCATGCCTTGAAATAAGATTTCTAAACACCGCGTGGATATAAGGAGCATACATCATGGTGGCCCACTTTGATGCATTATTCCGTATCCAATCCATCAATCTTTTTTTTTTTTTTTCCAGGTCATTTTAGGGCATGAGCCTAGAAATGAAGCAGATAAATTCTCAGGTGGACCATACATCAGGAAACAATGTTGATTGAACGATCTACCATTAAAAACTTCTTGGGGCCCACCGTAATGTTTCTTAAATGTTTTTTTGTACATCCATTCCGTTGATGAAGTGACATCAAACTGGGTGAAGGAAAACAAAAAACAAAAAACAAAATATCAGATTGGTTCAAAGCTTTTGTGGCCCATCTGCTCTAAAATGATAAGGAAAAACGGATGGACAGCAGAGTGGATATAGAATGCATGTGTCAAGGTGGGCCCATAGTAAGGGCCGCATCTAATACGCTTCCCTTTCCTGCATGATGTATAACTACACACGTGCGCACGTACCATAGCCGTTGACAGTAGCCTAGATTTTCTGATTATGAGTTTGCGGAAGTGGACTGCAAACGCACACACTAGTTTGGGTCCATACTCTTGCTCAGGTGGTAGACTCTTAGCAGTTTCAACACCTAGCCAAGGGTTCAAGTACCATAGGTGGTGAAATTCCACTAAGGCGTGAGTGTGTGGGGGTATGTGTGCGTGTGTGAAAAAAAAAAAAAAACACGTTCTTAATTTCTATGTGTGTGTGAGAGTAATGCTCACACACAACTATGGTACATCCAACTAGCTGGTGTGTGGGACCCACCATAGCATTTGTACAACATCTTGCCCACCTATCTATTAAGATTATCTCATCATGAAAATAAGATGCTCTATATAAAAAATAATAATAATAAATAAATAAATAAATAAATAAACAAACATGCTGATCCAATCATTTAGGTGAGGTACACTGTAAAGTGTCAGGAAACACTTTAAAAGTTCACACTCATCTGGTGCATTCTATTTTTATGGTTAACTCATCCTGATTTTCGGGGCATCTCATTTTTATTGTGAATCACCGATACTGAATGGACAAAATGTCATAAAAGTACTATAGTGGCCTCCACGCACCAATTAGTTAGAATATTTAGCAGCGCTCCAGTTTGCACGGAATTCATCCGAAGTTTTTTGAGAACTCATCATACGTTATGTGACTCTAAAATCTGAGTGGTCCACGTGAAGCAGAAGCAGAATCTTATGAAATTGCCGAGGACCAATTTTTAGTTTGATCCAAAACTTTGGTGGGCCATGAAAAATAAAAACAGTTTCCTCCCTTGATTTGCATTTCTCTTTTCTATGGCCCACCAAAATTTTAGATCAAGGCACACGTGCGTAGGCATGCAGGTAAGCATGACACACACACACACACTCTCTCTATATATATATAGAGAGAGAGTGTGTGTGTGTGTCATGCTTACCTGCGCGCCTACCCACGTGTGCAAAGGTGCGTGCATAGGTGCGCACGTGTGCAGGTAAGCATGACCCTCTCTCTCTCTCTCTCTCTCTCTCTCTATATATATATATATATATATATATATATATAACCAAAGAAAAAAAAAAAAAAAAAAAAAAAGTAAAACGGAGGCTTATTTCATTTGTTGTGATAATCCACCACATTTTTGTTCTACTCAGGATACTCTGATTCATGGGCTTGAAATTTTAAAGAGTATAGACCTGGTTGTAGGTTCCTTCATATCAACGGTCTAAATCTATTGATCATCGGCCCTTATGTAAAAATTAGTGCCTCAAGATATCACAGCCATTGATTTCCTTGAATTCTTCTTCCTTGAGTTGTATATACGAAAGTGTAAAGAGAATATACGAAAGTGTAAAGGGATGTATTTTGGCAATAATTTCTATTAGATTATCTGTTTTATCACAACTTTGATAATTGAGTTGATTGTTTTCCGCAGCTGCGTAGGTTTTGCAGACGGTATTTGGCCACCGAAAGATGTCCAGACAAGACTCACCATTTTTCTTACACGTGTCACACGTTTACAGCAATCCAAGCCATCAATATTGTGGGGCATATCATCATCGATGGAACAGAGCTCAGAAATCACGCTCATCAGAAAATCTAACTGTCCAATAAATGGATACCAAATCGATGGTTAAAGGTTGATATTTAATGGGAAAAAAAGAGATTTTTATTTTCATGTCCAATGTAGAAATCAGGCTGGTCTTCTGATCATGTGGACCACACATGTTCTTCTGTCTAAGTGTCCATTTTTTTGGTAGACGTGCTTTCCTTAATGAATCGATTGGCTTGATTTTTGAGCCGTGCAGTGCTTTTGTTTGGATACAGCTTATGAATGTCCCGGATCCTTTCACGTGTGTGCCGTTGGGGTGCATCGTGATGCTTTTTCATGTTCGGGTCATGCTCATGAACGGACAGTAACACACGTGCCACGTGGATCCTCAGATGCCCTTCTACGTGTGCCACATCAGCACCTGTGAGGTCCATTTGTTAGGTGATTATCAATATGCGGCCCACTGAAGTTGGACGAATGATGTGGGGGATGTAGGATTTAATGGTCCATAAATCGTGGCGAATTGATAGGCCCACCCGTGTTCGGCTTGGATCTTTTCTTTACCGGTTCTTAAACGTAGACGCAGATTGCGTCCTACCCTGCCCGTTCTCTTTACCGGCTGGTATAAGCACGCACAAAAATGAGGCAGATCCAACGACTCTTGCATTTAATCATGTGTGCATTTAACGAAAAGGGTGTGTAAATACTATTAGAGAACGGATTAACGGCACGGATAAACAAATACATGACGGGGGGCCCTGTCCACAGAACTTCCTGTTCGAACCAAGAGGTTAATCATATTCTACTCTGATAATCTTAAAGGGACGGTTTCGAAGCAGTAGAGCGGTTGTGGACGAATGCGTTTTTCAGATTCTTATGGAATTGTCATACACGTAATGCGGTTACTCTTGACATTGACTCTATCTTTGTTTCCGTGCCGTGCGGTTCCCTTTTGCTTCGTAATTTATGCTGTTATCCGTAGCTTTCCCCACGTGGGTATCGCATAGAAAGTACCTTTTTAGTTTTTACCAATATTCAAAGCTTTAACCTACTACAGATAATCAAAAGTCTTTGGACCACCATCCATTTCACAAGCTCATTATGGCATTATTTAAAAAATCAGTAGAATCTCAGGTGGACCATAATTCATGAATCAGTGATGAATGAACCCCACCATTAAAAACTCCCTAGGGACCTCAGTAATGTTTGTTTTTCATTCAACTTCCTGTCGTGTGGACCGATGAGATTTGAATCTACCCTGTTTTTAATGATTATGCCCTAAAATGAACTGGGAGGATGGATGAACGGCATGGATATAAAATACATACATTATAATAGGCCCACATAGCTTTTCCAGCAACTACCGTTACCGGCATGGTGTGGAGGGGTTACTACCGAATTCGAATATGTCTTAACATGCCGTTTTCCGTAGAGGCGTACACGAATATAGCTAGCTCGATTGGACTCGAAAAAGCTTGGTTCGAAGCTGAGTTGGAGCTGAGTCGAGTTGAATTTTCAAGCTCGAAAATGAGTTCAAGTGTTCGAGCTAGCCCAAGGTCAGCTGGACTCGGTTCGAACCCCGCCTGAATCGAACTCGGATTGATTTAGTTTAGTGACTCGGTTATTTTGATATTGATGTTGCTCACCAAGTGTTTGATGAAATGATTCAAAGAAGTATGACCGGTGGTAAGGAAGGTATGTATGTAAAACCAACATCTTTTTTTTCTTAATTTTCATGTTGCTTAGAAGATATTTGGTAAAATACTTATAAAATCATTACTGCTGTCTCAAATACAATGAAATTTTGAAGGTGTTATTTAGGTGTTTGTGAAAATGGTGGTATGTCAAACTCAGCTCAAATTGGCCCAAGTTACTGACCGAACTGAGAGGAGCTGGCCAATCAAGGTCCAGGACTGAGCCGAGCCCAGTTCGAGTTTAAATCAGCTAGTGGCCAAGCCTAGCGGCCAGCTCGATTCGGTTCGACCCGATGTACACCCCTACTGTTCCGTACTCAGCCCATCCGACGAACGACTGACTATATGGATAGTTACAGAACACGTGTCAGCATGAGCCCACGAGTCTGAGTCGGTATCCTGCCGGAGAATACCTACTCCCTGTCTTCCGGGTTTCATGGTACGTACATACAGCAGGGGGGCGGTTTTCCATCACCATCAATCTCCGATCAAACCACATGCCGATCCAAACCGTCTATGACACCTGTTTTGCACACATCTAGGCTCTGTGGGCCCACCATTTTGTCCATGTGAAATCCACTCGTCCATCAGATGATAACCCTTATATTCACACTTTTTCCTATCCATACATTTCCCTGTGGTGTTGTCCACTGAATTGTTGATATGGATGATTTTTATTTTTTATTTTACCTTAGGCCTAGCATAAAGGAATGAACCTGGTGGAAGGAGTGGATATCACATATACAACATAATGGGCCCAAAGAGCTTACTTGTTTTCATGGGCGCCGTATAAAACACGTGAACTCCTTGATGCACCACCTACCAGACAGCCCAAACGGTAGCCTCCCCATATTTCCAACGGATGTCAATTACATTTTTTTTCGTCTTTAACCGAACTAAGTGCACTGATCAGATGGCTGGGATTGTTTGAGTGTGCAGATTATTCACCTGTCGCCCACCAATTATAGGGCTGAGTAGATGGACGGTCTCAATCCACCGTTCCTGATTCCTCACCAACGTTAGTGGTTAGGTTTTACGGAAGTTTCAGTCAACACGATTCATTTTTAGCCCCAGATCGTCGACCTATATAGCTGGACGGTTAACCGGTCGTAGATCGTGGGTGCATCCACACGCATGCATCAAAGCTTATGCATAGGGCTGTGCATCGAGCCGAGTTGAGTCGAGGTGGGCCAAGCTTGGTTTGGCTTGTCCGTGCTCTTCTTGAGTTCGAGCTCGAGCTCAGCCTCAAGCTTACTATTGAAGCTTGGCTTGTTTGCCAAAACTTTCGAGTTAAGCTTGAGCGAGCAAATGGATAGAGTCGAGGCGAGCTTATCTCGAGTCGAGTCAAGCTTACTCCTAACCTGACCCAACCTGCAACCTGCACCTGACTTAACCCAGCAACTTGACCCAATCGACCCAACCCCCCAATCAAATATTTAATTAATAATACACACACATATATAATATTAGATAAAACCATAGATGGTACTTTGTTGTTGATATTGAGAGAGAGAGAGAGAGAGAGAGAGAGTGTGTGTGTGTGTGTGTGTGTGTGGTGTGTGTGTGTGTGTGTAGGCTGTACGGCTGAGACAAGCTGGGTAGACATCGAGTCAAGCTCATGCGAGTGTGAGAGTGGAGAGAGAGAGAGAGAGAGGCTCGAGCGTGGCGGGTTAGGTAAGGAAAGGAAATGGTATAAGAGAGATGGACGGGTACGATAGGATTTACGTCTTAATTTTAAAAAATTTTTTAAATATAATATAATATATATTAATATATAATAACAATAATAATAATAATAATAATAATAATAATAATAATAATAATATATTCGAGTCGAGCCAAGCTCAAGCTCGAGCTTCGAGCCAAGTCGAGTTCGAGTCGAGTTGAGTCAAACCCCCCTATTTTTGAACTTAGCTTGTTTTCAAAATGAGTTGAGCCATATAAAGTTTGGCTCACCTTGATTTATCATTTAAGTCGAATCAATTCGAACTAAATCAAGTCAAGCCGAGCATGCTTTTCGAGCTAGCTTGGCTCGTATACAGCCCTACTTATGCACACGCCACACGAGCCAGCATGGCGTGATTGGTTCAAGATCCTATCCATCCATCAGAACTGCACCGCTCTATTTACGCCTAGCCCAAGAACCAGGTTAACCAACTTGTTAGGATAAACAAATGTACGGCTCTGAAAAGCTTAACTGATTGGATCAGATTATATTTTTAGTAAAAACATTTTTTTTTTTTTTTTCTAAAAAAGGTCAGATGAAGATAGGTGGCTTAGATCTTGCACCTATGTACTATGTACGGAAACTTTATTGCATGTGTGTCCACTAATATCTCCTGGGAATTCGGTCCAATGAGCTGCCTACAGATGTTTCATCGATTGAAATTTCGGGAATTGAACGTGGGTATGGCGATTCCACGAAGCTTCGGATTGGAACCTTCCACGAAGCTTCGGATTGGAACTTCGGTAATTGCGTGCAATACCACTATACTGAAAGGAAAATAAAAGAAAAGAAGCTTTGGGGAAGTAGAAAAGAAAAGAAAATATCTTTATCATTGAAATCTTCCACCCCAAAAAAGTGCGGCCGCAAAGGGGGACTCTTGTGCACCCACTAGAGGCCTTTTAAAAAAATAAAAATAAATAAATAAAAGTAAAATAATGTCACATCTATCTTGAGTTAACCGCTATTTTTGTTTGCCAATTAGAAAAAAATCTCGCAAATCTATCTTGAGTTAAAAGTGTAATCAGTCACATCTGTTGAATATTCAATCAATCAAGAGAAAATACCCAATAGCTTATTCCAATATGCGTGTCTAGTGAATGACCTTGCACACTTACAAATTCAATAGAGAATAAAGAACTAGGGTCCACGCCTTCAATACAACAAAATACTACACTTTTCAGCTTAGCATTTCCTATCCCACGACCTTCGTAGACACTTATCATTATTATTCTTCAATCCTAACTCTACTACCAAAACCAATGTAATGTTATAAAATTATATCGGATTAAGTGAATTGGAATAAGTTAGTTAGGCACCCTATGTTTGCAACCATGTCGTTTAGGTTAAGAAGATCCTTAGGTCTTGAATGGATGACAAACCCAACCATCTTACCACATGCCTAGTGATTCCGCTTGACTATCTCATTATAGAGTTTGCCCAATTTATGAACAAGTCATTGTATGACTGTCTTTCTCACCACACAACCCAATTGAGCAATGAACAGGTAGTAGTCTTATGACAGCCTTGCTCACAGAGTTAAAATCTAGGCAACAAATGGATAATTATTTCCATAATTGTCTCGTCACGAAGTGAAGACCCGAATCAATGAAGAGATTGTTACACCACGACTTTCCTACTACTAAATATTGTGGTTGAGTGCCAAACAGTCGATCACTTAAATAATGACTGATTTACTTTGAAGCTCAATTGTGTGGAGTGAGATACGGGCCATCATTAACTAACCAACGTCACACCACAAAACCCTACCATATGATGAATGAACCATTAAAGATTTGTCCTCCATCGACTATCTTGCTATGAAATTTGGCCTTATGGGATGAACAAACAGTTGCCACAATAACTACCTACCCACAAAGCCAACCAAGGGACAAACAAATGTCCACCCGTCTCACAAACCAAAATTGTCTCACACAACGAACAACAACCTATGACAAATGGATAATCATTCCTAATGACCATCCACCTATGAAGCCAATTACTTAAGCAATCTAGCACTCATGACCTAACGACCTTGTGACAAATAGACAATTTTTCCCAATAACCATCTCACTACGAACAAATTGTTGTTATTTATTTTCTTTATCTAGTTTTCAACTAAGTGTAATTAAAACTCATTTAGTTAATTGATCGGTACTTGAAGTTTGGTTTTATTCTTCTAATCATTTTTTATTATTATTAAATTGTGAAAAGCTCTCACGGGCTTTATTTTAAGCAAAGTCCCTATTTGAAAGGGAAAAAAAACTCATTAAAATAATGAACTCTCCCTGCATGATTCCATGCAATTGGTGATCGTGTAGTAAAGCCAGTCTTCTCAGATCTGGTTATAAGCCGATTATTAGCTCTGTCACGCCTAGCACACACCCAAATACTCATACACATCATGTGCGACCAAATTTGACACCTAAAACTTGGATCCTAAATAAGGTGTTCTAAAATCTTAACTTGTGTTTGGTAGCTTGTATTCGGAATACGTTGAAATTTAAAAATAGCAATACATTAAAATTATGTAGTATTTTTACAGGAGTTTGAATTTGATTGCTAAATGAACTCTAACATCCCTAATTAGTGTCACATATTTGAAATAATGATTGTATTAAGACTATTATAATATATATTTGACGAAAAATTATGAAATTTCAGGCATTAGATGGGTCATAGGCATAAGATCCCAATTGACCGACTAACTAAGAATTTTTTAATTGTCAATTTACATTGTTAATGTTTGGAGTGCCCATGTCATTCTATTGATGCAATTTTAGTGATGTAGTGATTAATCTAATTATTTTAGGATTAGTGGACCGTATGTATATTGGATTAGTACCCTAGTAACACCTTTGTTACACATGCGACTCTCCTAAAAATGAACAAAAGAGAGAGAGAGAGAGAGAGAGAGAGAGAGAGAGAGAGAGAGAGAGAGAGAGAGAGAGAGAGAGAGGATTGACGATCTCAACAAAAGAGAGAGATTGAAATACTCAACAAACTGAGTATTCGAAATCCACATGGATTCCAAATACCTCCCAATTAATCCATGTTGCCAAACAACCCCTATATTCTGAATCCACTCCAATACCCTCCACTACCCCCTAATCTATGCTACTAAATAAATCCTTTATTTAGGATCTTTTCAACTCCTAAATTTCCATAAATTTCATCCCATAAATTGATGAGTTTTTTTTTTACCCGTTGTCGACCGGTCGTGAGCCCTGTTCGACCGGTCGAAGGTAGCGCTCGACCAGTCATGGGTTCGAGTCCTACCACGACTCAAAGTCTAACGACTTTGAGTAATTATTCTCCAGGGTGCTCGACCAGTCGAAGGAGGTGCTCGACCAGTCGAAGGAGGTGCTCGACCGGTCGTAGACTCAGTTCGACTAGTCGAGGTTACACAGATTCGTTCCGCGATTTTGCGCGGATTTCGTGTCGCAAGTCTTTTCGCAACTGGGATGCGGAAAGGTGTTTCCTAAAACTTTAAATAGGAGTTCCTAAGACTTTCTACGAACGACAAGAGGATTTTCTAAAGCTTTACAAGGGATTTGCTAAAGGGTTTAGGGCTATCAAAGGTATGAGAGAGAGAGAAAGAGAGAGAGGAAGATTATAGAAGGGAGGTTATGCTTGTGGATAAACAAAGTATTTTGTTACTTTTATAAATGATGTATCTAGGAGGGTTTGGGTTTATGCTTTGAAATCCAAGGACGAGGTCTTTGGTGTGTTTAAATTGTTTCATGCTATGGTTGAGAGAGAAACAGGTAGACCATTGAAGTGCATCTACACTGACAATGGTGGTGAATACATTGACGACTTTCACGAGTACTGCAAGTCCATGGGTATACGGCATGAACAGACGGTTTCCAAGACCCCTCAGTATATTGGTATAGCTGAGCGAATGAATCGCACCATTGTTGAGAGAATCAGATGAATGTTATCCCATGTGAAATTGCCCAAGACGTTCCGGGGAGAAGCAATGCACACGACAGTGTATTTGATAAACAGGTCTCCATCAGCCATGTTGAATGGAGAAGTACTTGAGAAGGTGTGGACTGGACAGGATCCATCGTACAGTCATCTCAGGGTGTTTGGATGCAGGGCATCCGTTTACGTACCAAAGAACGAAAGGTCCAAGCTCGATATGAAGACCAGGCAGTGCGTTCTTAGAGTACGGTGATGAAAAGTTCGGTTACAGGTTATGGGATCCGACCGAGAAGAAGCTCGTCAAGAGCAGAAATGTGGTTTTCTTTGACGATCAGTGTATAGAAGACATTGGTAAGTCAGAGAAGAACCAGCCTAGTTCAAGTGAGCTAGAGGACATGGATCTGGTTATTCCTTCCGTGGTGCCTGATGATGGGGGAGTACAGCAAGGTGTAGAGGATGAGGGAGTTCCTTCAGAAGATGAACCAGGGGAGCAGCCCCCACTTGATCCACCTGTTGAGCCATAGGTGAGGAGGTCATCTAGGGACAGACAGCCGTCCAAGAGGTACTCGCTACATGAGTACATTATGCTAACTGATGGGGGAGAGCCTGAAGATTATTCTGAGGCCCTAGCCAACGAGCATAAGGGGGAGTGGTTGAAAGCTATGCAAGAGGAGATAGAATCCTTGCATAAGAATCACACCTATGATATGGTGAAATTGCCTAAGAGCAAGAAAGCTTTGAGCAACAAGTGGGTGTTCAGAAGGAAGGTTGAGCAGAAGAATTCACAGACGAGGTTCAAGGCCAAACTTGTGGTGAAAGGGTTTGGTCAGAGGAAAGGCATAGACTTCGAGGAGATATTCTCACCAGTAGTGAAGATGACATCCATACGGGTGTTGCTTGGGTTGGCGGCTAGCATGGATCTGGAGATAAGCAGTTAGATATTAAAACTATCTTTCTCCATGGTGACCTGGAAGAAGAGATCTACATGCACCAACCAAAGGGGTTCGAAGTCAAAGGCAAAGAGCATATGTTTGTAGGCTGAGGAAGAGCTTGTACGGGTTGAAACAAGCTCCACGACAATGGTACAAGAAGTTCGACTCGTTTATGTTAAAGCATGAATATGATAGAACTGACTCGGACTACTGTGTGTTCACGCGCAAGTTCTCAGATGGTAATTTCTTAGTTCTGCTATTATACGTTGATGACATGCTCATCATGGGAAAAGACATTAAGAAGATTGACAGGCTGAAAGAGGAGTTGGGCAAATCTTTTGCGATGAAAGACTTGGGCACGGCTAGACAGATCCTAGGAATAGAGATAACTCGTGACAGAAGCAGCAGGGAGCTTTGGCTGTCACAAGAGCGGTATATTGAGAAAGTCCTAGAGCGGTTCAATATGAATGCAGCGAAGTCGGTCAGAACTCCACTAGATGGTCACTTCAGATTGAACGACAGTCAGTGTCCCAAGACGAAGGCAGAGGTAGAAGAGATGTAGAAGATACCCTACGCGTCAGCTATACGAAGTTTGATGTATGTTATGGTGTGTACACGTTCAGACATAGTATATGCGGTTGGTGTTGTCAGCCGGTATCTTGTCAATCCTGGAAAAGAACATTGGGCAGCGGTGAAATGGATACTGCGGTATGTAAGAGGTTCATCCAGGTTGAGTCTATGTTATGGTGACGATATACCTGTGTTAAAGGGCTACACAGATGCAGATATGACGGGTGACATAGACTCCAAGAAGTCTACATCGAGGTTCATGTTCACATTTGCAGGGGAAACGGTTTCTTAACAAAGCAAGCTACAGAAGATCGCAGCATTGTCATCGACAGAGGCCGAGTACATTGCAGTCACAGAGGCATGTAAAGAGATGCTTTGGATGAAGAGGTTCCTACATAAACTTAACCTGAAGCAGGAGGAGCACATGGTCTATTACAATAGTCAAAGTATTATACACTTGAGCAAGAATCCAAGTCAGCATTCCAAGTCGAAGTACATAGAGATTCAGTATCACTAGATCAGAGATACTTTGGAACAGAAGGTGTTATAGCTTAAGAAGGTCCACATAGACGATAATGGGTCAGACATGATGACCAAGGCTTTGCTTAAGGGCAAGTTTGAGGTTTGTAGAAACCTGAAGAAGGTGGATCCCTCCTGGGTCAAAAAGGGAGAGATTTAAGGGATTTTTTTTAACCCGCCGTCGACCGGTCGTGAGCCCTGTTCGACCAGTCGAAGGTGACGCTCAACCAGTCGTGGGTTCGAGTCCTGCCACGACTCAAAGTCCAACGACTTTGAGTAAGTATTCTCCGGGGTGCTCGACTAGTCGAAGGAGGTGCTCGACCGGTTGTAGGTGACTCTCGACCGGTCGTGGACTCGGTTTGACCAATCGAGGTTACGCAGATTCGTTCCGTGATTTTGCGCGGATTTCGTGTCGTAAGTCCTTTCGCAACTAGGATGCGGAAAGGAGTTTCCTAAAACTTTAAATAGGAGTTCATAGGACTTTCTACGGACGACAAGAGGATTTCCTAAAGCTTTACAAAGGATTTGCTAAAGGGTTTAGGGCTATCAAAGGTGAGAGAGAGAGAGAGAGAGAGAGAGAGAGAGAGAGAGAGAGGAAGCTTACAGAAGGGAGGTTATGCTCGTGGAGGATATCTACTGTGCAATCTATATCTCAACGCTTTTATGTCCTCGTAATCGGTGAGATCTCTTCGTTTTCTTTGTTTCTCTTATTGTTTAACCACTCCTGCGTGAGTGAAGAAGGTTGTAAAGTTCTACTTCACAGTGGATTGTTGATCTGGACGAGGTCTCATGGTTTTCACCTCTTTGAGGGTTTTCCACGTATAAATATCTTGTGTGGTGTGTGATTGATGCATTGATTATTTTTATTGTTTTATTATCCATAATTCTGGTTTGTTCTGGAAGGCTAGATCCTAAGGTTTTGTGCAAGACCCCCAACCTAAACTTGTCAAAGCTCTAATTAATACCCATAATCAACTTCGATAGGCATAAGTGAGCCTCTTTGAGTTGAGCCTTGATGGTTCAGTACTGTCATTTCCATTGTGTGAAACATTCCTATTTATTCATGTATGTATTTGAAGTGTCATGACCATTTTTCTAATGAGTCATTGTAGGTGTTGTGTTACTGTTTTGTTACTTCTTTATTTATTTATTTATGCTTTGTTGCAGTCAAAACATATTTTGCTATTATAATGGTTTGGTGCTGCTTTATCTTGTATGTGGTTGTATTGTTGTGCTATGCTTTAGCTATCTTCATGATTTTTGGGTGAGCAGGCCTTTTGTTTTCCCACTACTTTGATTAGTTGCTTAAATCAATTTAGATTTAAGGAGTATGGTCTACAACTTCCCTAACCTAATGTAATTTTGGTTTTGTATTTACAATAATATTCGGGTGTTGTGTTTTACTTGTAGATGCCCTACCTAAATTACAAAGACACTACTCTCGAACCAGCTAGAAAAATCCTTAATAAAACTGCACCTAACCTCTTGGTTTTAGATCACAGTTGTACGACCAAGCAAACTTATGCGCAAGACCCCTGACTTGTCCCTAACAAAATTATCGAGCTCGGTCAAGAGATTACTAAATCTCGGTCTCGCGGTAAAAACACTTAAATAACTCTTCATAGAATTCAATGCCCATACTCATTGCAATAAAATCGCACA